>CATIWR010683591.1:0-13122 GCA_949677035.1 Omphalea diandra | reverse complement strand
TATTTCAGGAAGAGTAGACTAAAGATTGCATCCAGTATACTTTTCAAAGTCGCTATTTAGCAGTGTAATAGAGGTTGGGCCAGTATACAGTCAGTTAGTATTTTAGTTTGATTATTCATGTATGTTTTGTTGTAAATAATTACTAAGTGGTGAACAAGAGACATAATGAAAAAAAAATTTAATCAGGTCTTTTAAATGACAATGGATAGACTTAAAGAGAAATTTAAATTATTATTAAATGGGGTATGACACTTCAACCTCATGCTCAGCATGCTAATGCACTTTTGTAGTTGTTGCTTTCGATGCATACAATCTTTGCAATGAGGAGTTAGAGGAAACTAATACATCTTCTTATAAGGAACAAAAGTTTTGCATTGTTTACCTCCTTCGCTATGCGACCTCTTGTACTGTACATGACCACAAAACTTATAACTAGTCAATTCACTGTCTTTATGCCAATATATCATGTAATCATTATTATAATAATGAATCTTTTCAACCTATAGTCCCATACCCTACACTAATTTCTTAGTATTTTAAAAGTTATTAGATATCAAACTATTATCTAGTGCAATCTCTTTCATTATTTTAACCACGTCATCAAAATTTCATTCTGATATATTGCATTCTGATTTCATGTACATCAATTGGGAAACAAGTGATAACTATGAATGCCTTGTACAACCATGATAAAAGTATGCATCTACAGTATAAGCATGTTGCAAAACTTCTAAGCCATACGATTTAGTGATTCCTTTATCTCATTAGGATCGAAATGAAGACCTGTCATATCTAATACCATTGTTTGGTATGAAGTTGATGATTCAACCCTTTCTGTTGCGTCAGTTTCATCAAAGTCTGCATTTACATTATCTCATTTAGTGGTTTCTCCATGTAGCGTCCACATGTAATAACTATGAACAAAAACATTTCTATATAAATGGAGCTTTACAGTATCCACTTCTAAAAATATATGGTTTTGACACTTGGATGGTTACACAAACACCTAATCATGTTCCCATCAATCAATTATGGGTAACTGCTTGCAAACTCAATAAAAAGTTTCATCCCATTCATAAACTTTGTGTTCGCTGATAATCCTTAAGCCTCTTATACATCCATTCTCAATCAAGTCTCATTTTTCCTTCCTATGAGCAGTACCAAGAAAAATACATATAAATGAAATTTACTTTAAACTTTATTATGACTCCTTATAAATCCATTTACACCTTAATAGGTAGGAACCTACTTATTCATAAATGTGATGTCTGATGACCACAAACAGATGCAATATATTCACCAACATGCAGAAATTTCGGCAACATCTCCCTATAGTTCTTTAAATGCATGATATGAAATAAGTGCCCATTCATACGACTCGTACCATTTTGGTGTTATTGCATGAATCAACACTTATTTCTTTATGCATTCAAAGAACAACATGGCATACTACTGACCTTCTACATATCAATGAAAACACTTGCATCTGCTAGTTCAGATACAAACATTAAATTTCTAAACTTTCCAACTTGGATAATTCAGTGTTGTCTCATTATATCCAGTAAGACAAACACAGATTGAGATTCTAAGGCTTAAGTGACTAATAAGTGTATATTTATGAATATACACTTACTAGTGTCATACTTAATCATCCTTATGCTTTTCCTTTCTATGTTACAATTTCTTTATATATTTCATATATCATAATTCCTTAAAATGCCAATGATATTTTGACAGAGTCTCCTCTATAACTTAGACTAATCCTCTTGTAAAAAACAACATATATATATATATATATATATATATTTCCATGAGAAATATTTACCTTATAGTATTATTGATTTATCTAATTCCTAAAAAGATTTATTATGTATTCTTTCGGAATGTTATTTATTATGTCTTTTATGATTAGCCTCATTTTGTTCTCAGTGTTATCAAACTTTGTCTCTTTGTGGTTATCTTATTAGGGAAATGGGTTATTTAATTAATTATCTTTTAGATTTATCTTTTTTTTATGTTCTTTTTGTGTCTTTTATGATCATTTTTTAAGGATGATCAAACTTTGTACGGTTTAGTTTATCTTATTCCTAAAAATGGTTTTTCATTTAACTGTCATTTGGATAATTTTATTTTTTATTTTTTATATTCTTTGTGTTTGTTATGATCATCTTATTAATTTCTTTTTGGTTATAGCACTGACCTTGTGTCTTTTTTCATTATGTTAATCACAAATAAGGTCAATATATTCTTTGTTTTTATGGTTCTTTCATTGTTTATATAATTTATGTCTTGTATGATCATAGTATTCTTTTCTTTTACGATTATGGTTTACAAATAGGAATGTTACGCATTTTATGTCTTTTAGGCTATCTTAGGACTAAAAACGAATCAATAACACTCAAAGACTTAATAACAGATATTTTGAGCCAACATAAACAAGCATAAATAAAATAAAATAAATGCTTCTATAGTTCCTTGATAAATCCTTCACCCCCAACTCTCGTTAGGTTATCAAATACTTGGCAAATCACACATCTAATATCAATCATTAAGTATGAAAATAAAATTACCTAATAATCCACTGTCATTTAGATAAAAGCTTAATAGTATACAAAAGCATTATACAATCAAAGCATAAGTAAAATTAATGGGTGTACAATAACAACACTAATTAGGAATCATTCACAAACAATAAAAATTAAACAATCCAATTCACATTTCTATAGTTTTTTGGTAAATTCTTTGCCCTCAATTCTCCTCGAGTCACCAAATACTTGACAAATCACAATAAAATAACAAATAACAATAAATAAATACTTATAACAATGACAAATTGATATGAACCAAGTTAGGGGCAAGCTCAAGATTCCAAAGAATGACAGGGACTAGCAAGGAGATATCATTCAAAAAGAGAAAGGCATCACAAAACTTCAAACTTGTCATATTTAGGACTGACATATTTGAATTTGTCATATTTAGAGTTTTCATATTTGGAATTGTCATATTTAAACTTACCATACTTGAAACTGTCATATTTAAACATGTTTTATTTGGACTTAGCATATTTAGAGTTGTCGTATTTGAACTTATCTTATTTGGATCTACCTCATTTGGACAATCTTCTTCACAAAGGCAAAATGGTCATTTATGTGCTTCTATTTCATATATGGATCCTTAAAATGAAATCAAGAAGTTTAACTCTACAAATGAGAAAATTTTTGCACAAAAGTGTTCTAGAAAATTCTAGAAGGTTTCAAAAAGGTTCTAGAATATTCTAAAAAATTTCTAAGAATATTTTAAGCATCTTTGGTGGAAGAATAAAAGTCTTAAAGAGGAAGTAATGGAGGGGCGACACATATGAAAGAAAAATAAAAAAAAAGTCAAATCAAAATATCTTTCCAAGATTGACAAGATATCATTCTCTTCTTTTTTTATTAGGAACTTGTGTTATTTACTTATGTAAGAAACTTCTTTTATAAGTAGGAAGATATCTAATATATCTTTTAATTATTTTTTATTTAACTTAGGAGTATCCTTTTTCCTAAATAGATTATGCAGATTGCAGAGACTATTTATGAAGTGTTTCTTAGGATTTTCTAAAAGTTTTGTAAAGACTATAAATGGTCCTTATTGTTCAACCAAATGAATGAAAAATATTTCTTTTAACAAAATTGCTTATGAGAGTTAATTCTCTTCTTTAGTTCTTTAATATCAATGAATAAAGTCAATATATTCAAAAATTAAAAATTTAATACTTAACAAACACAAAAATCCATCAATAAATCAGCAAGAGCTATAAGTTATGATGCCTAATTAACTATATCAAAGTCAATATTAACATATCAATACTAGCAAAACATATAACTGAAGATAGGCTATTATTTAAAGGTTAATCAAACTAATAAACCAAAACCAATAAACCAAGATCATTAATAAAACAAAAATAATAAACAAAAACCAATAAAACAAGGGTCATTTCATATTAGTTAATGATAACATTTGGCCTAGGTTTATTTGAGCATTCGGTTTGTCTTTTTTGGTTATAAAGAGAGGTAAAATCTCATTAAGCTGAATTTAAACAATTTGAAAAAACAATAATTAGATGTTATTAACTATTAAAGCAACCACTGTGTCCAAATTTTCCAGATGTTATTGATAATTAGAACTAATTTATGGTTAACTTTTTTAATCCAATGATAAAATAAAAAAATACCATTCTAGAATAGATAATTATTTTCTAATTCAATGATGAATTATTAATTATAACATTATAGTATAATAATATAAACTATACTATAATCTTAACCTTTTTTGTGGTGTGTTTAAATGGTCTCTCGTGGACAAGTTAGTTTGCTTCCTAGATTATCATCAAGGTTTTATTGTTGAGCCTAAATTTGCTATTTTTCCAAATAATAAAATTGGGATTCAATGAATGGTCAAACTGTGATTACCTTAATTAACCGATTACTTTTGTAATCTTAGGCTGATATTCGACTTGAAGGTAAAATCATTTCAACCTTCAAAACTGATATAAGAATGACTAACTATTCATGTTTACAAGTATCAGATAATTTCTATCTTTATTTCTTCTTATCAAGCTGATAGTATAGAAGAAACGAAAACTTCAATGAGCATTTATGCTTGCTTATTGCATCTATTTTCATATTATACGTATGTTTATAATTTTTCCTCCTATGCTCAAATTTCATAACTCACATCATATTTTTTTTTCATGCGTATTAATTTAGTTGGTATTTTCAATGCCAAGTATCCAACATGGAAGCAAAACCATTTCGGTATCAAAATATTGATATGAGAATGGAGAACAATATTGTCATCAAAATTTTTTTTTAGTTCTCATCTCTCATCAATCAATCAATAGATACAGTACTTTTTTTGGTTCGTTATCAAGTCAATAATTATTTCTTAGTATGAAAACAAGCTATGAAAAAATAGAACATACAGCTGCATTGTTGTCGTTAATCAATATTTTCATACCACAAAACATCAAAATTCTACAATGTTGAAACAAAGAAAATTCATAACGTTCCCCCGGCGGCTAGCTGTATATTTTGATTCACTCAATCTGATGTTCAAAAAAATAAATAAATAAATAAAAATTAGATTACTCTTTTTCAAAGATAATTCATTTCCCAATAACTATTTGACATCCAAAGTTGTTACTTGTGAAAGCTAACACTAAAAAAAATATCTTTACAAACAAAAATTTAAAAAACCTTGGTTGCATGACTCTGGATATCTTCTGTTGACTTTATTCCATAGATTATTTTAGTATTTCATAAATTCTGTTAAAGTTTTTCCTCACCTCTGTTCATAATTTGTAATCGACAGTTTCATGACAAATTTCTTAATTTCAATAATGTCAGTTAAAAAGCATTTGGACAATATTTTAATAGCATTTGAGGTTACCCACTCCACCTTTTAATGAGATAACTTTAGCCTTGCTATCAGTATACAGATTCTAGTCCATAACAGGTCATCAAGTTATTCAAAGCCTTTAAGGGCAAAAGAAATTTATACACCAAAAACGAAAAAATTTCTTGATTGAAAATGATCGAATTAAGTTAAGAAAATATCTGTTTGTAGAAATTGGTTAATGTATTTGGTAACCGTAACTTGCAGCGTACAAATGCTATTTTTTTCACAGATTTTTTCCCATTGAATCTTTTATTCTATTAATATCTTTGCATGCACATTTTTTCATAAATAAACCCCAACAATCTCCCTTCATTGTTGATCAAACAAAACCCTAGAAATATCAAAAACAAAGCAAATAGATAATCAACAACAAAAAATCTAGCACATATCTATAACCGCTTCTCGCTTTACTTTCCCATCACTTGTTTGTTTTTGAAAGATAGATGATAGAGTCTTTTTGCTAAAGCCTTTTTTAAGACTCTATTACTTCAGTCTTTAGCTTTGTGAAGAACAAACCTAACACTTAAATAACATTAAACAGTTGCATAATTTTTACCTCTTTTGTTTCTAAATCACCATGATAGAGAATTGAAAAATTTCATGATTTTTCTTTTTAATTTTTGCTTAAACATTATATTTCTCTTTCCATATAATACCTAAGAAACTTCAATCAGATAAGGCCTAAACGCCACAACAATCAACTAATATTTCTTTCAATATCCTCACATCAAATAGCCCATTTGCCATCATAATTTTGAAAATTAGATGTGAAAATTTACAATTTCTTATAGCAATAATTTGGAAGATATATGCATTGGCTATTAAAAGATCCAAGTTTGTTTTTGTTGTGGAACCGATGCTTATATTCATGTTATCTTTTATGTGCAGTTAATGTAAATGTGATGTGAAAACTTGAAAAATACCTAAAAGAAAAATGTATCAAAAGACATTTATACATGAAAAATTGGCAAGTACTTAATATAACTTCGTATTAGTACAAAGTAATACTAAAATTTATAAGAAAGACTAATGATACATCAGAAAGGGTACATGCTCTTATTCAAAATTATCATGATCAATTCTTTTTTAAAAAAATAAAAAAGAGATAGAGAAAAATGTTCTTTTAATATTTTCAAAATGTTAGAGTCAACATCAGTCATTTTGTTATATAAAAATTCCCCCATCTACATACATATATTTGCATTTGTAAGAGAAACATTGTCATTACTTTTTCTCAAGTCACATTAATTTCATCTCTTTGTTTTGTTAAAAGTAAATCATTTTACTTTATAAAAAAAGAAATTAAATTCCACTAATACATTTTTTATTAGTGATTTTGAAAATATTTTTATAATCATGAGAATATCTAATATGAGTTGTTATAACGGAGTGTTAGCTCAACCCATTCATATTGGTTATGCTATTTATACCTTAAAATGAAAGTCAAACTAACCTAAAAAATAAATAAATAGCTTCAGTGTTCAAGACAACTTATTAGACAATTCTGAAACACATACACTTCACTCACATGAATCTAGTATTCATCCTTTTATGTGGGTTGAAAATGTATAGTGCATTATAATCATGTATTCCAGTTGCATCCAATATTTCTATTGCTGGCATTTTCTTAAAATGTATAGCTTCATTGGTTAAGAAACTAAAATGGATTAATCTTTTCTTATGCATTTAGTCAAATATTTTTTTTAATTTGATCATTTTTAAATACAAATATAAATTCACATGAGATATAACCAAATCAATCCAAATACACAAAATCAACTTCATCAACCCAAATTCATAGTAAACACTTCATAACCAAATTCACAGATTCTAATTCATAGTAACTCTAAGATCAACCAAACCTTACCAACTCAACCAATCAAATTGGTATATATATATATATATATCCAAAATTACTATAGAAATTACAGCAAAATAAAAAAACAATTTTATGCCTGTTGAGCAGCAGAAGAAATTTCCCAATAACTCAAAATAAGCCATAGAGAACAAAACCCTAACATTTAAAGACAAAAAACAAGAATGATAGAGTGAGGGCCAGAGATTCAAGGAACAAGGATGAATAGAGATTCAAGGCACAAGGATGAATAAAAAGAGAAAACAAAAACAAACCCACATTATCCAAAACCCTAACATTTAAAAATGAAAAACCAAAACTTACCTCGTTCAGTAACCAAGAAAACAAACGGCAGTGGCAGTAAGGGAGCATTAGAGAAGCAAGAAAAAGGATAAAATGAGAGCTGAAGACTGGTATATGTGGAAGAGATCGAGTTTAGTGGAAGAGATCGAGTTTAGGGGAAGACAGAGGGAACATAAAGAGAGTAAGCGAGGGATTGGATCTTGTGAGAGAGTGAGCACTGAAAAAAAAAGGGAGTAACTGTTGGAGAAGATGGAAGATAGAGAGAGGGAGAGCAAGAAGCTAGGACAAAGAGAGGAATCAAGAAAGTGAACCAAAAGGAGAGGGAAGGAGTATAAGTGTTACACTTAGTGACAACCACAATCCGTCGCTAATCCATTTCATGTTAAACACTTATCAACAGATTACAATATCTTAATTACTTTTTAATTAACGTACAATAATAATTATTAATATAATTATTATATTTCATAATATAATATAATTATATATAAATATTATTTACATATAGATACTATATAATTTTATATGAAAAATAAAAAGTTAATATATTAAATAAAAATAAAAATAAAAAATAAATTGGATATATATAAATAATTATATTATAAATTTATAAATTACCATTATATTTAAATATAATTTATAAATGTATACAAATAAATTAAATATATATAAATATTATAATCATATATACTTAAATAAAATATTATACAATAATTATTATATATAAATATTATAAATATTAAATATATAAATATAAATATTAAATATATAAATATAAATATTTACTATTATTAAATATTCATATATATTTATAAATCATATATTTTAAATATTATAATGATTAAAAATATTAAAAGCAAATAATTAACAAAATTATATAATAAAATTTTTAAAATATTTATATAATTACGATTAGCGATGGAATGCGAATTTCATCACTACATGTTGACTACAGCTTCCCTCGTTAAGTTAGCAACGAACAAATTCGTCATTATCTTAACTCACCAGGAAAAATGCACAATCCCGCCAATAAAATATGATGGACATACTATCCGTCACTAAAATTCATTGTTACTCTCTCGCTATTCTGTCACTAAATTAAACGCCACCAAAATATGTGAAACTTATCAATGGATTAGTGATGGATATTGCGTTTGTCAAATCCATCGTTAAACTAATGATTTTTCATTCCATCGCTTACCCATCATCAATCCATCAATAATTAGCAACGGACATATTTGTCGCTATTTTAGCTTTTCTTGTAGTGTACGGCTGATGATGTATTTGTTTTATTTTTCTCAAGTTGAAAATGTAATAATTGTACTAGTTGTAAACCTGTGCATTGCATAGTATGATTATAATAATAAATTTTAAATAATTTAATATTTATTTTTATTAAATAATTAGTTAATTATTTGAATGAATAATTTTTATTTTATAAAAAAGTTATTATCGAATAAATAATATTTTAAAATTTATAATTGTGCAAACAATTAACTATTGATTCATTTATTCAATTTTATATGGTACAATTTTAAGAAAAAATTATTAAATCTAAATAAAGTAATTTCTGACAATTAATCAAATAAATAATATTCAGTATTTTCATAATAAAAAATAAAATTTATTGATACTTGCAAATTATAGTATATATGTGTGTGTAGTAGTTGCAATAAAAAAATTATATATTGATTTATACATCTAGTCTGATTTGACATAAAGTCTATTTGATCTAACCATAGCAACTAATAGTGAATTATTAGTAGTCAACGATTAGCAATTAGTTATTAGTAATTAATGTTCAGTTGTAAACACAATAAATATAAGGTATTTGATAATTTAGTGGTAAAATATATTGTTATATTATAAAAAAATTATTTTTATATTTTAATTAATTTTATATGAAATACTAATTTGTATAATAGCAAATAATGATAAATATAAAGTTAATACTAAAGCAAAAATCTACACACCAACTTTTATATTCAAACATTAGAAAACTAGCTTAACATTTAGTTACATATTTTAAATATTGAAGTTAGTTTTTAAATTGAAATGTTAAACATTGAAATTTACCAAATACTTTTTTTTAACGTTTGAATATTCAATTATTGAATACTAATAAGTAAACGCTAAATCAAATAGGCACTTTTTAAAAGAAAATTTATTAAACTTAAATGAAATAATTTTTAATAATTTATTATACTGTTACTAGTTATTACATACTCATAATTTTGATAATAAATAAAATTAATTAAAATCTTCATTTCCTGTTTATAATTTTTAATTTTTAGATTTTCTTAATTTTATGTTTAAAACTTGTTTATAACTTTTTACTTTCTAGATTTTTTAATTTTCTATTCAAAATTTTTTTGTATGATTTTAACTTTCTATTTATAATTTTTTTAGATTTTTTAATTTCATATTTATAAGATTTTTATTTATGCTAGTTAATTTTTCTAATTTCCTATTTAGAATTTTTATTTGATATGATAGTTTTTTATAACATAATATCAAATAATGACATGTGACTGTATTATACATAATTATTTAATAAATGAAAAACAATAATTTAAAACTAATTCTATGATTGGAATTAATAATATATATTAATTGCATTGTTTGATTTTAAACTATAACTTTTAACTTTAAAATATTTATGGGCATGAGATTTAATTTGGTCTCTCAACTATTATGTCAAATCTAATTGAGCTCAAAATTAACTTTACAATCTTTTAACCTCAAAAATTTTGAAAAGTAATTCTAATAGGCCCCTTTAGGTTGGTTGATAAGCAAAAAGTGAATACCACGTGGCCAAAACTAAGTAAAAAATAATTTTTTTTCTAACAGAAAAATAATGTAATAATCTGCCACTTTTTTTTCTGAAAATCTTAAATTATTATCATAATATCATTTTTTAAAAATCCAAATTCTAAGTGTAATTGTATGTAGCTAAATTTCTAATACCATTTTCGGATTTTGCTAAAATCATTGTAAAAAATACTAAAAAATGCCTACAAAACAAAAAAAAAAAACTTTAAATATTAGTTTTACATATTTCCACTCAATTACATCATAAATGCTAGAAACTAATTGATATCCAATTTTAATAGAAACATGACTAGAAGAAAACTTCAAGACTAGAAAAAATTATATACAATCATCACCTGTAAATTTTTATTAGAGAACAGAAGAAAATTTTTGAATTATCAATTAAGCAAAAAAAATTTGACATACAATATTATGGATTTAATTAACTGAACATAATAAGACATCAATAAAACACTATGAAGGCTTCAACACTCATTTTCTCAACATAAACATCTATAGATCACAATAAAAAAAATCATACATATTAATCATTTGACAAGAAGATGACTCAAAAGAATTCCACAATATTACAAAAAAAAAAAAAAGGAATTTCCCTCTTTTTTCCCTTATACTTTCAAACAAACAAGTGCATAAAAACTCAAATTAAAATATAATCAAACAAATACATCAACTATCAGAGACCTATCAAGAAAGAGAATTCTAGAAATCTCTACTACCCGCGCTTTTCCTTTTCTTCTTAATCCTTGATATCAAAAGAGAAAAGTACTGCAACTCAAATTGAAATCTAAAGTCAATGATGCTATCCAAAGTTTCGACGATGCAAGAAAAGCAATTGAAATCTTTGATTTAGTGTTGTAAGCAATGAATCTTTTGATTGAGATAATCAAAATGACAATAGAAAATGCAATGAGCACATACTTAGATCAACAAAAGCTGATGGTGTAGCCGTGGAAGAGGAGAAGCTTGATTCCAACTGCTTTCACTAACAGTTATAGCTATGGTCTTAAAATTCAGAACAATGAAGAAATAAAGGGAGGAAGGTGTGGTGATGGTTGACAAATATACAGTTTTCATGTGTTAGTGGGTGATGATAGGGAACAAAATAAAGAAGAGAAGAGTTTTAGGTTTTTAATTATATTAGAATTTATTCTTTCTTTTATTATAAAAATATTTTTTAGTTTTTAATTTAAAATATTCTAATTTCAATATTCCACTCTCTTGTGATAGAGATGTGATATACGCATAGTAAGAAGTCAAAATTAGGCCTAAATTAGACTGATTGTTCAATAAATTGGGTTAAAAGACTCTAAAGTTAATTTTAAGTCTAATTAGACTCGATATAATATTTGAGGGTCAAATTGAACCTTATGCCAATTTTTATTATATATCTATTTATCTAATATTTTAAACATCATAAAAATTTAAATAGAAAAATGCAATTAAGATTTAAATCCTACACTTTAAATGAATAAAAGCATTAACTCCAACTCACAAGTTGTCTCTCTTCACCTATGTTTCTTGGACTCGAGAAAGGTATCCGATATGGATACATATCAAAGAGTCCTACCTCTAACTTTCTAAAATTTAGGATACGTGGATGCAACTAAAAAGGATCCAAAATTAGGATACGAATATGGGGATACATCTAGATTTATACTTAATTGCTAAATAAAAAAAATTGCAGTGCTTCATTTCACTCCAATTCATGACAAATATTTCAAACTACAAGCTTAAAGTCCAAACCACTAAGATAAAAGAAAAAGTGATATCACAACACCTAAAAATTTTAGTAAATAGCATTAAACAAACTAGTAATATGCAAAATAGTCTTAATAAGTCTACAAAATTCCTTAAACCAGTACATGTTATCACTCATCACAAGTCATAGTTTCTAATTGTGGGTTATTAAGAGATAATTCTCCAAACTCAATGACTTTATGCTCTTCCAAATTAACTTGATATGCACCTATAAATTAAATATAAAAAAATCTATTATTACTCTAATTCATGTCATAACAAAAAAATTAAGTTACTAATAACAAGAACTTAAGAAGTATAAATTGAACACACCTAATCCCAACATTTTATTGGTCCCTCCTTATACTCTTGTTTCTTAAGTGATAGCAAGAGAATATTGCAATGCACAAACACAGATCTTCAACCTTACTTGTTGCCAATTTGTTCCTTTGTTTTGAATGAAGGAATAGTTACTCCATTTTCTCTTATAACAAGAAGAGGAGGTTGGCTGCAAAAGTAGTTTAGAAGTTAAAGCTTGCAAAAGTGGCGTAGAAGCACCATGATTAGCCCATCATGATATTGGTTCTTCAAACATTCTTGCTTTTATTACATAAGGCTGATTAAAATATTCAAAATCAGTAGAAAAAGCTTTATATTTAGCATAAACTTTTCTCAAATAAATTTGATTTTGAAACAACCTCTTAAAACACTTACTTCTATTCGTAGAGACTTCATTGTCCTCGTATGAAGCAATGCTTGGAACTCCATTATTTCTACTATGAAGCCATGCTTCACAATAATATTTAGGAACTAAAGAATGTGCCATGCAATGTAATGGAGTATTATTTTTGTTCCATCTACTCTTTAATACTTGATGAATAACATCAGAAAATTTTAAATGACTAGAAATCAAGTCTTTCCCTTCATGCTCAAATATATATATATATATATATATA
>CATIWR010683496.1:0-25739 GCA_949677035.1 Omphalea diandra | reverse complement strand
TATATATATAGACACACACACACACACACTCAAAAAAAAAAATTTAATGAGGAAGCTTAGCCTTTTTTATATTGAGATTTCTTAATCAATAATTACTTCTTCAATTCTGTAAGGACCAGTTTTGATAGTTCTTTTAATTAAGTCTAATTTGAAAAACAATTCTAGATAATATCTCACTTTTGATTTGTATTTTGTAATTTTATAGGAAATCCTGAAAATTGGAGCTTATTGATGAATTTTGAGAGTTTTCTAGGTTAAATTGTGCAGTTTCAAAAGTTTAAGGACCAAATAAAAATTAGACTATTTAGGGATCAGTTTTGATATTTTTCAGGCAGAGTTTGAGTCCAATTTTTGTTCAAATTAGGAAGAGCCCGAGGGTCCATGCAATAAAGGAAATTTCACCAGCTCCTATTCACAAGAGAGGAAGTTTGGTTTGTTATGATTTTTAATTGGTGGAGGGTGTTATTTTTCTTTTTTAAAAGGAGAATAAGAGACTCTAAATAAAGAAGAAAGTATTTGTAAAGATTATTATGATTATTAAGAGGATTATTATTATATTTTAGAGAGTTTTTGCTTTGTTTTATTTTTGAAGAAGAAACCATCCACAAGAAAAAGATTATTGGTCAACTATCAAGTTTGAAGAGAATTGAACAATATAAGAGTTTTCATCATAAACACTTCTCTGTTTTATTTTCTATTTATTTTGATGTTTGTTAGTAATTTAATTTTGAACTAAATTAATAAGACACTTAGGTATGATGAACCGTAAGATGAGTTTTGAATTATGATTTTTTAGATAATACAATCTTTTTATTATTTTATGGAAGTCAATTGTGTTTGCTCTTTATTTTCTTGAATTGATATATCTGAAATATTGATTCTTATTTTAATTCTTTAAATTTAGATTGAGAAAACAAGTTATTGAATAGATTTAGTACAATTGAAAGGAGATGCATGTATCCCTATAGATAGAATAACATAAATCTTTCAGATTAGGGTCAAACATAATAGTGAAATTTAATAAACTATAATACAATTTTAGGAGTTTTAATTAGGAAGTGATTCCAGTTAATCAACATAAAATTAGATTTTAATAATCTTGAGAAAAACTTTAACATATTGAAAGAATTTTCACGATTCCATAAACATTGAATTAGATTGTATTGTCGGAAAATCAATTTCTTAATAAGTCTTAGGAGGATTCAATACTTGAGTGTTATTTATCATATTAATCATATTTTTCCCACTCTCTAGTTCATATTTTCATTATTTTAGTTTGTTGAATTATTTTATTTTATTTAGTTAATTAATTCACTTAAAATTATCAGTTAAATAAATAGATAAAGAGCTAATACTAGTACTTTTAGTCATTGAATATTCCACTCAATACTCCTACGCTATACTATACTCGATAGGTACACTTGCATATTCAATCTATAAGTGTTAGTCTCGGATCGTATCAAGTTTATCTATTTTTTTTCCCAAAAAAAAAAATCTCATTCTATATATGTGCATCGTATTATATAAATTGATTTGTTTTATATTGTAGTTGATAATACAGATGTATGAGTATTATATAAAGCTATATTAATATATATTTTGTTTCATTAAATTGTTATATATAAGTAAAAACAAGTCAAAATGTTGATGTAATGAAATTTTTTTAAATTTGGATTTATTTAAATTAATATGATAAGTCATTATTAAACCTTCAATTAAATCTCTTTGATATCAATTATTCCTTTTGAGTCATGGATGTGTTTCACATTATAATAATGACAACTAATGTTAAAATATTTATGAAACATTTAATATTTTTATATTTATTATAAAATAAATTATGAAATATTTAATTTTAGTATTAATTATTAATTTATATATGAAATAAATTTTAATCACAATTTTATATTTCATATGTAAGATATAATTTTTAAAATCATTTATTTTAAAAAGATTTTATAATTATTCTTTTAATTTAAAAATTAATTGGATGAAATCTATTATATATAATAAAGTTGAGATAATGATAAACTTTCATTTATGAGTTAGCATATGATATTTTTTCATTCAGATTTTTTTTATACAACTTTAAAATATTCTCATATCTATATATATCAAAATTTTACTAATATAATTTATTTAAATTTAATTTAAATATAGATAAATTTAAATTAAAAGTATGAAAATAAAATTTAATAAAATAAAAAAAATTAATATTAAATTTTATTAATTAATAATTTAAAATAATTATTAAAAATACTTTCAATAATAAGAATAATAAAAAAAGAGCAAGCAAAAAATTCACACAATTCTAATTGTACGATCAATTAATTTAAGAATCAAGAAAAGAAAATAAAAATTGTTAAAATGTAAGTAAAATTTTTTAAAGAAATAAAAATTAATTATTCATCTAAATTAAATGATAAAATATAAAATAATTTAAATAATATTAATTTAACAATTATTTATTTTAATATTTTTATATTTATAATAAAAAAAGATAAAAATTTAGACAATACAAAATCGCTGCTATCATTTGGTGGTAGCAGGAATTGCTGCCAATTAAGTGATAGCTCGTTAAATACATTGTATGACATCTCTAGGCTCTCTCTTAAAGAAAGTACAATGATAAAAAAAAAAAAATTCTTTATTTTTCTGTTTTTTCACTAAATTGCCACCCATTCTATTGGCCATATCTTTGACAAAAAAAAAAAAAAAAAAATTCTTTCAATCTAACTTATCCTTCCACAATCATTTGTCACATACTCAAATTTTTAAGTAAGCTTTTGTTTTTATTCTAAAATATTTAAATGAATATTTTCTTAATTTTTGAATATTTTATTTAGATATTGTGTATGGAGTAATTTTATAGTTTCTAACTAAATGTATTATGAATTATTTTCTTATGATTCCTTATTTTATTGTAAGTGTGAGAAACAATAATTTTAAATGATTATAATAATAATAATTTTAAAGTCTAAATAGAGTTGATATCCTATTTAAAAAGATATAAAGATATCTCACTCAAATATAATAATAATGTTAAAGGCAATTCCTGACCTTATGTACAAATTCCACGTAGGGCCATGGACAGCTTGATTAACCTTATATATTTACTCTCAGGCAATTCCTGACCTTATATACTCCTGGTACGACCCATCTCTCTTCCTCTCCTTAACTATGGATGATCCAAGACAACCATTTCTGTCTCCAACTGAGGAAGACCAAAACCATGATCATGATCAAGACCAGCTACAGACACTTCCTAGGTTAACAACAGGCACCAATTCTTTTGCCTCTTCCTTCGTCCCTGACGCCGATGACATCCCTCCTATCAATGGTGTCAAGGATTTCTTTAGAGAATTCAATAGAGAGTCCAAGAAACTGTGGTACCTTGCTGGCCCTGCTATCTTCACCTCCATTTGCCAGTACTCTCTTGGTGCCATCACTCAAGTCCTTTCCGGCCAAGTTGGCACCCTCGCCCTTGCTGCCGTCTCCGTTGAGAATTCTGTCATCGCCGGCTTCTCCTTCGGCGCCATGGTAATATTTATATGAAAAAAGAAATTTGAAGATTTAATTACAATCAGAAATACACTTCTCTTGTGTTTTTTCCTTATACAACAATAATTTGATCTCCAAATTAAATGATTCTGATAAACAGCTTGGCATGGGAAGTGCACTAGAAACGCTATGTGGGCAAGCGTTTGGGGCAGGGCAGGTTGATATGCTAGGAATATATTTGCAAAGATCATGGGTGATTCTTGGCACCACAGCCTCATTTCTGACCTTACTATATGTCTTTGCAGCCCAAATCTTGAAACTGATTGGGCAGACAGAAGCCATTTCTAAGGCAGCAGGGATGTTCTCAATCTGGATGATACCTCAGTTATTCGCTTACGCCATGAATTTCCCCATGGCAAAATTCTTGCAGGCTCAAAGCAAGATCATGGTCATGGCTGTGATATCGGCGGCAGCTCTAGTTTTGCATGCGATTTTTAGCTGGTTGTTGATGCTGAAGTTGGGGTGGGGATTGGTAGGTGCAGCTGTGGTGTTAAATGGTTCTTGGTGGTTAATAGACTTAGCTCAGTTTTTGTATATTATCAGTGGAACTTGCGGTAGAGCTTGGAATGGATTTTCTTTGAAGGCCTTCCAACACCTTTGGGGTTTTGTTAGGTTGTCTCTAGCCTCCGCTGTGATGCTCTGGTAAGTATATTTATGAGCTCCAATTCTTTATATATATATATAAGAGTTTGTAGCTCCTCTATTAAAGACTATAAAATTTTATTTTTTCATAAGTTTATTAAATTTATTTAAATAAATATGCTTAAAGATATTTAAATAAAATCGCATTAGGATCAAGTTATCAGGTTCAAAAATTTTTTTATTACATCATTAAAAACATAACTTTAGACTTTCTAAATTGTAAATTTAAGTTAATTTTTTTTTATGAATGCTATGTTTTTTTATTTTTAAATTAAAGTATTTTAGTGCAATTTCCATGTGTAAGAAGTGGAAATTGAGTACGCAATGAACTGGTTGGTGAATGTTGAGTCAAACTAAGGGGCGGGAAAAAAAAAAAAAACAAAGAAAAACGCTGAATTCTATAACGTTGCCGTCAAATAACGTGGTCTAATCTAACAGTGAATAATAATTTTCATTTTCATTTAATCTATTGGTGAATAATAATTTTTATTTAATCAAACAGTGAATTATTAATTACGATATTATAATATAATAACGTCAATGACACTGTAGTGTTCACAAAAAAAGGTCTTCTGAACCTGTCTCCACTAATCAATAATTCTAATATAAAAAGAGCAGCGATAGATGTCAGTGTTGTGCTTCTAATTCCCTTTTTTTATATTGATACAAAATTAGTTTATTTTCATGTTCAAATTTTTCATTTTTTAATTAAATTTTGTATCTCTTTAATTTATTTTCTATATCTAAAAAAATAAGTCAAACATGGCTCTGATAGAAACAGTAACTATTCTAAATCATATTTAGCATCATATTTTAAATATTGAATTTGTTCACTTTTATTTACATAATTCATTTTTTTATTTACTTTTTGTACATCATTTTAAATTAATTTTTTAAATTAATTTTGTATCTCAAATTCAAATACATAATTTTTCACTTCAAATACAAAATTTATTCATTTATTCTTTTATTTTTTTATATTCATTTAAATAAATTATGTATCTAATAGTATATCAGCTAAGACTATCAAATATGATCTTAAATGCTACACCTGCACTTTCCCATATATAAAAGAGATATATCAAACTTGTTTTATGTACGTTGGTGGCATCATTCAACTTGAAGATTTTTTTTTATCTGATTCAACTTGAAGATTTATTAGTTACTTTATCAGCTTTTTCTATAATTGACTTTGCTTTTGTGGTTATCTTTTTGCTCATGTGGCTTCTGTAACAAAAATAATACTCGAATCCAACTGATCCAGATGAAAGAGGATATTTTTAGAATTTTAGTTTTAAAAGTAATTTTTATTGTATTATTAAATCTATGTGACCTTAACTATTTTGCTCTCTTAATGATACAGTTTTGAAAGTGTTTAAGATGATAATGTTAAAAGGTATTTGCACAGTTGGTGTTAAAGAAGTGTCGGTATAACTGAGATTATTAGTGCACCTATTGAATTTTTTTTTTCTAATTAATTTATACAAATACTTACTCTCATGCCAAAATGAAAAATGAAAAGATAAAAATACAATTGTTCTTGATTTTTATTAATGATAGAAGGGATTTCATTCTCCTCATCTTGTAGTAATTTAAGCTATTATAGAATGCACTTATATTTTCTTGCTAGTGTTGACAATGCAATTTGCAAGTGAAATATTGAAGATAAGGTTTTTAAAAGAAAAAGAAAATCTAAAACTTAATTCTTTCAAAGAAGATATATATATATATATATATAACGTTAAATATATTTTTTTGGATAAAGTCTTAAATTGACATTTCTTTTTTTTTTCAAGCTGAAAAAATAGGTCATAAATAATTGGATATGTGCACAGAAATTATTAATACCTTTCAAGTGCTTTCGGTATTGTCACTATTAGATACGGTACTTAGTGAATATATATATATATATATACATACACTTATGCTAAGGTTATCGTCAGTATTTACTACACATAACACATACACATATGGACCATAAGGTCTGAATTTTTTTTATCAATTGGTTTGTGAGCATTTTCACAAATCAATTATTATTAGTTGGTCAGCTTAAACAAATTTATACAAAATGATATACTTAACCTTTTCTTTTTTAATAATTTATAAATTTTTGTGCAGCTTAGAAGTTTGGTATTTTATGGCATTAATACTCTTTGCTGGATACTTGAAGAATGCAGAGATTTCTGTTGATGCCCTATCCATATGGTGAGTTTTACATTGTCATAGTACAATAGCAATATATTTATATGAATTTATACAATAGTGCCTTAGTCACATAAATTTATATTTTAAATTAAATAGAAATTGCATAATTTGAACTTAATATAAAATATAGTATTATAAAATTATATTTTAAATATCATAAATATATCTTAGATATATTAAATTATCTTAATTGATATTTCAAATTAAATAAATAATTAAATTTTCTTCCACTTTCCTAATGCAAATGGCTATTGTAACAATTAATTAGTCGTCTTTTTTTTTTTTTTTTTTGATACTTTGTAAATATTAAACACATTTAATCTGTTATACATCTGCCTCTCTATGCTTCTTATCCTCAAGGAATGAGATTAGTCTGTTTTGGTACTAAAAAACAAAAGCGTTTATCAACATATTTTTGTTGGGATCTTACTTTGAGCAGTCCAACGTACAGCAAGATAAGAAGACGTAGCAGCTGCTACGTGTTATGTCTGAATTAAACTACTGAATTAAACTATTTTTTCTACTATAATATCATTTCCATTTCTCTAATAACTCAGGGTAACTTGCCGTCTTTGCTACATTTAATTATTCTTCTAATAACTTCTTCCGATGGTCTTTATGGACAGCTGAAGTGGTTAGCATACAAAACACAAATAATAATATACCCTAGCTGATACATCTTTTGAATTGCAGTATGAACATTTTGGGATGGACTCTCATGGTGGCTATGGGAATGAATGCAGCTATAAGGTACATTTGTTAATTCTCAAACTAACTTTGCGATCCATTATATTTTTGGAGTCAGAAAAATTAATTCATATTGAAATGTGTCTCAGATAAAAGAAAATTTTGATTTTGATTGAAGTGTAAACTGACAGTATATTATATAAAAAATATATAAAATTATAGAAAAAAAATATTATATGCAGAGACCTGTAATTTATTTCAGCATGAAACAATTATATATCATGCAGTGTAAGGGTATCAAATGAGCTAGGCGCAGCGCACCCAAGGACAGCAAAATTCTCACTGGTGGTGGCTGTTATATCTTCGTTCATAATTGGTCTCATCTGCTCTATTGTTCTAATCAGCACAAAGGACAAGTACCCTTCTTTCTTTTCCAATGATTCTGATGTTAAAGAGCTTGTGGATGATCTAACACCACTTCTGGCTGTTTGCATCATCATTAACAATGTTCAACCTGTTCTCTCTGGTAATTATATAATTAAGTAGTAAAACTGGTATAGTTATTTTCATGTCCTTTATTTATTTGTTCTTTAATTTTTAATTTTTAATTTTTAATTTTATTTAAGGCGTGGCTATTGGAGCTGGATGGCAAGCTGCAGTGGCATATGTGAACATTGGTTGTTATTATATGTTTGGTGTTCCATTGGGTCTTATATTGGGTTACAAAGTTGATATGGGTGTCAGAGTAAGTCTTTTCTCATTTCTTAAGCCTGTGCATATTACTGATGATTAGTAAAAAAAGAAAATCATTAATTTGGTTATATAGTATGTTGCATAGAAATTTTACTTAGGTAACGTTTTTACATTTCTGGGATATTTTCGTGTTTCAAAAATTTTGTATTTCTTTCATATTTTTTCACCCACATTTTATAAAATATTTCAAGGGACATTACGCTTTTTTTAATTTTCTCACGTTTTCTTTTTCATACTATATAAGTTACGAATAACATTAAAAATGTGTGAAACGAACTAATCATGATATGAATGCTGCAAGAAAAATTCAAATTGTCATTAGCTAGTAGTCAATGATCGAATGTCTAAATAATCACATTAAAAAATTCATGTGCTGCATGATTTATTAGAGAATTAACATCTTTGTGTGTTTTATTAGGGGATTTGGTATGGAATGATGTCAGGGACCGTGATCCAGACTTTTGTCCTTCTCTTGATGATTTACAGAACGAATTGGAACAAAGAGGTGAATTTTATATTTCAAGCTCAGCTTAGTAGAAACATCCAATAAAATAAATTTAAGATATAATTTTGCTGGTGTGAAATGCAGGCTTCTATTGCTGAAGATAGGATCAGAAAATGGGGAGGAGACGAACATTCGAAAGAAAATAACACTGACTAAATAACTTTGTCCTACATGTGAAGGAAAATGCACTTTATTGATTTTGGCATATCATAATTCTTTCAAGCCAAAAAAAAAAAAAATGATTTATCAATAATTTTACAGGCACATATGTGCTTATTATTGAAAAGCCACTCTATACATTAAGGCATCTATGACCATTGGTTGGCTGCAACAGCTTCTTCTTAAATAAATAATTGGAAGCTTTTAAATCCAAGCTATGACCTAGATGTACCAATTGAATTAAATCTCTATTAATGATAGCTGTTAATTTTATAGCTAAGTTTATTTAAAACAAGATGTTAATTAATTAGTTCAATTTCTTCAAGAGTGAAACAACTGTATTCAATTTCGATGATTTGAAACATGTTGTTACTACACAAGAATTTAGAGATTAATGTTATTGATTTAAATTATTATATTGCGTAAATATAATTTTTAGTATTATATATCATGTGATTAATATAACAATTTTTCTAAATAGATAATATATTAGTATCGTCTTTTACCTTCATTCTTTAAATAGCCTATTTGTAGTTTTTATTAATATTTTTATTTATATTTTTAAATTAGATAATTTTACTTTTATGTGGCAATGTAGTTTTTAATTATTTTTTTGTCAAATTATTAGATTAATAAATGAAATATAGGCAATAAAAGCAAAAGATTAAGATTCACATTAATTAAAAAAAAAAAAGAAAAACGTTTTTCAAATACCATCAGCCACTTAGTCTAGTGTTCAAGCTTCATGTTTTGAGAATCCTTTTCAAGCATTCTGAATTTATCTCTCACATGGTTTTTGACTGATCTAAAGAAATTTTCTCCAATAGATCTTCAAATGTTTTTCAATTCTGCACTAATACTAATCTACTAACTGTAGAGGATATGTACATATATATATATATATATATATATGTATGAATGTATGTATATACAGCAGTGTTTTCTGAAATTAAGTGGTATGCATGATTAAGTTTTGACTGCCATCGGATACAATTCTCCGGGAAGCGATATCCACAACTCTAACAGATGCTGTATAACCGCCAATCCAGGTCACCGTTCCGAGGAGGCTCAAGCTCAACAACGTATAGCATTTTGGCAGACAGAATAACACTACCTCTGTTTCCCATTCACGACTAACAAAAACACATTTTACAAATTTACATTATTATCGTCGATACTATTGACCATAACGCACTAAGCAAAATGAAAATAATCACAGTCCAACATAGCAGTAGCCCAGTGGGTGAGTACCTGTCCCGCAGTACAGAAGCTCAAGGATTTAAATCTTGACAACTCAACTGTACCCCTTCCCTAGGCAATTCAGACACCGCTGAACCCTACAAAATACATAATGAATCATCAATCAAGCCAAAATCAATATAACCTGAAACAGAAGACAGACCCAACTGCGGATGACTAACCGGTTACCATCACAAGTAGGGCAAGGGCAAGGGATGAAGGCAATAGGATCATACACAGGTGACCACTCTATAGTTGCATTCCCTTTGCATAACTTGCATATATAATACCCTTTTCCTCTGCACACCCCACATGGCAATGCATCCTTTCTCTGTTTTAGCTCAGCCACGTAGCGGAATGCTCCGATTGCGATAGAAGAGGTGATGTTGATGGCCGCCACACCGCCCAACAGTACAGCAGTTGCGGCGAGCAGAGATCGCAGCGGATTTGGAATCATTAGTTTGAGAGCTTGAGTTTCTCACCGGATTTTTTCCAGACAGATTGAATGCATGAATAAGAGCTTAAGATGTTACAAAATGAACCGTTTAATTATTATCTATTTTTTCCATCAATATATTCTAATACTAAATGATAAAAAAAAATCGTGTATTTATCTTATATTTTCAATTTTTTTAAAAAAAAATGTTTGACTTTTGAATTTGTTATCAATTATATCTCAACAGATTATTTTTATGGCTTGAAACTGAAATAGTCTGAATTTGAATTTTAATCTAATTTGGAATTTTAAAGTAGAAGAGAAGATATTTTTTTTATTCATAGGAGGCTCAACAAGTGAAATAACATTATAAGATAAGAGGCTCAATAGACCAATAAGCCAAATAACATTATGAGTTAAAAGGCTCAATAGATCAAATAATATTATGAATTACACAATAAGGGTAGCTCGCCCCTTTCAGTAACATCTACCACAAAGGTGGATGGAGTAATCAAATCCAAAACTCCACTTTTCATGAAATGCACTTTAACTATTATCTCCACTTTTCATGGAATGCACTTTAACTATTATATATATATATATATATATATATATATATATATACACACACACACATATATATGTACACACATACACACATATATGTGTGTGTGTGTGTATATATATATATATATGTATGTGTGTGTATGTGTGTGTTTATGTATATATTGGTGGAACCAGAAAATAATTTTAAAGATGCTCAACATCAAATGAAAAGTTTTTTGTAGTGCAATTGAATAAGTATTTAATAACTAAAATACCAAAATGATAATTATAAAATCAATAAAATATATAAATATATATATATCTACAAAATGTTCATTGATTATTATTTTTTTATCGAGTAGATTATGTATTTATAAATGTTAAAAATGAAAGCTACTTTTAACTTTTAGAATAAATTTACAATTTTTTCTTGTTAAGTCACATCATTAGAGAATTTTAAATTATAAGGATTAAAAAATAACTAAAGTTATTTTAAATTAGACATTTAGTTTATTTTATTCTGAAATAGAACATAAAAAGAGAATTGGTTAGCATGTATTAGATGAGAATATAAAAAAATTAAATCATCGTCATCTTGAAGAGCTAGAGGTGAATTTTCCATTTATATATGTTGATGATTTCTAATTTAGTTATTATTTTATTTGAATCTAATCATATAGAAATCTATATATATGGTTCCTAGTTGAAGCCTCTGCAGTCCAACGGTAGGCATGATTTCCATCGAAGCAGTGGGCCCAGGTTCTACACCCAGGAAAATCTTGCTAATCAGTTCAAAATTTGTTTATCCTTCGTTTGAATTAAACGACGCCGTTCCATTTCCTAATGGAATGACGCGTTTTGGTTATTGGAAGGAAACAAAACTACTGGGCAGGGGGGCTTTTTCTTCAGGCCCAGAGCAAAGCTTTGTTGCTCCTCCTTCAAGTTTCTCTTCTTCAGATTCAGGGAGACTTCAGCCCATTCCAGCCTTTCTAGTTTCACCACTATATATATAAATATATATATATATAGCTCCATAATAGTAGTAAATGAAAGGAATCAAATATATATATAGGGGGACTTCTTCTTTAGGCCCCAGAGCAAAGCTTTGTTGCTCCTCCTTCAAATTTCTCTTCTTTAGATTCAGAGACTTCTTCTTCAGGCCCCAGAGCAAAGCTATGTTGCTCCTACTTCAAGTTTCCCTCCTTAAGATTCAGGGAGACTTCAGCCCATTCCAGCCTTTTTAGTTTCGCCAATATATATATACATAGCTCCATAATTATAGTAAATAGACGTAAATCAAATATATATATATATATATATATATATATATATATATATATATATAGCTGGAAGGAATCAAATATATATAAAATAGCTAATCAAACTCAAGAATTTCACTTTTTATAGAATGTATTTAACTGTCAAATGATGCATACATACATATTTTAGTTGTACATACATATACAATTTCTACTCCATATTTTAGTTGTACTCGTTAGAAGCTCTCAATCTTTTAAATAAATTTTCTTTAATTAAACCCAATGCACTGCAATTGATAGCAACTCACATGCGAGCCTCTCTTTAATTTCTTTTTTTTTTTTAATATATGGAAAGTCTAATTAACCAAAACAATATTATGATAACAATAAAAATAATTCTCTTTTTTTCAATAGTTTCCACCGTAATGATAAATGAAAATAATCAAAATCTTCCGCTCAATATAAATTGCATTTTACCATCAAAATGATGTATGTATGTGTTATACAGGTCATATTGAACTTCTTTAATTTAATTGATTCTTATGTACCATTGTAAAAGCAAAATCATTTTTAAAAAATATCTTTCTTTGCATTCCAAATTTTTTACCTTAATTTTATTATTATTTCTTTATTTTGGACGTCATTCTTATTGAGCACCATAGCACCCACAGAGTACAGTATCTGAACCCTTCTCTTCCAATTGAAGAAATTTACTTCATAATAAAAAAAAATAAAAATTCATAATTCATTATAATAGAAGAACGGAATTTGGTTTACATCTGTCTGTGTATGTTTTTTCTTATTGAATTTGATCTTTTGAAAATGAAAGAATTTTTCAAAATGATATGTTTTTTTTTTTTTTTATCTCTCATCCATCTCCACTTGCAGAATAAAAAATCCAAATGACAAATACGCCATAACCACCACTGAATGTCTGTCTCCCACCACTACTCTCTTCCATAGAACTATAATATCTTAGATGTACTCCTAAAACTATATTATGTTTTATTTAACACACATTAAATTTCACATTATTAATATTTATTTTCAAAGTTGTCCAACTTTAACATTAAAAAACCATACTTATGAATTGTTTGAATCTACTAAAATCAGTTTTTTAAAAACTAAATCAGAGATCGAATCCATCAATTAGTCAATTTTTAGATTAATCAATTCAATCGATTTAGTTCAATAAGTTAATTTTTATTTTTTAAAAAATATAGAAATAATTCTTAAAAATCACAAAAAATAATATGATAAAATAATAACAAATATTTTAATATTTTAAATTTTGAGTGAAATAGTATATTTTTTTAACTTTTTTTTTTACAAAATGACATAGTTTATATTAAACTGATTTAATTTAATTTTTTTAATTTTGATTAGTTTTTTTATTTTGACTGATTTTTTTACTAATCAATTTAAAATATTGAATCAAATTCAACCATTAAATGATTTCTAATTTATAAATCTACATCTAATTGTGAAAAAATTGGCTGAAACAACCAGTGGTCCTTGTATGTCACATCCTAAAAAAGATTACTAATTAGGCTTAATTAAAAAAATTGAGATAATTGAAGGATTTAATTGATTGCAACTAAAACGTGGGGAAGAAATTGATTTTTGAGAAAATCCATTTTTTGTGAAACCTTCACAAGGGTTAGTAATTGAGCATGGAAATCTCCTTACCAAACGTACAATTTGTTTTGACCCTAAATAATGTATATAAGTTATTACCTAAAGCTGAGGATGAGAAAGAAAATAATTCTAAACGGTAAAGATTCACAAGATAGTGATAGAGAAACTGAGATAACTATGAACCTAATTTTCAAAATACAGAGAAAAAAAAATATTTCCCTACTCAAAATTTTCAGACTGATATATGAATTCTTAATTTCTCTGTGCTTAAAAATACAAATAACTTTAAATATATCATGAATAAAATCAAGAAAAATCTTCATTGATAGATTTAGCAGAGTGCTTGTTTAAGTCATATACAATTAAAAGGATTCCTAAGCAGACAAGATTGATCATGTTCTAATTATGGCCTACACAATTTGGCATTTCTTAGTTAATCAAACGGCCGCAGCTAGAAATCTACCACTAAAGAATTTTGAAAATGAAGCTACACAAAATGAGTTCGAAATTCAAGTATAGCAAAATTGACTTCAACAAATTTTAGTTAAATTTGTGCAGAGTAAATACATTTATGTAATCATCAATTAATAATAAAAAAATCTGGGGCAAAATAATAGATTTGTTATAATTAATATTATATTTATATTTGGTTAATATATTATAATTATATTAAATAAATATATGCACTATATGCATATAAGACTTTTATAGATAATTTACCAATTATATTATTTTCCCAAAAGATTGATCTGATCTATGCACTTTATTTAGTTGGATAACTACTTAATAAAATAATAAATAATTAGAAGAAACTTATCTACACATAATATATACACCTAATAAATAGAAAAAAAGTAACTTTAATTAACATATAATACATAGTTATTTGAGCTATTATTTACTTATTAATTGAGTGTATAAGAAAATATCTAACATCAAAGTAAATATTTATTGAAGCATGTTAGATTAATTTTGTTATGAGAATAAAAAATGACAAATAAAATCAGAGTATTACAGTTTATTTTATGAGATAAAGTCAAATTAAATAACAAAATTCTTAAGATTGGTGAGATTTGACAAGAACACATGATTCAAAATTGACCTGTCGCCCAAAGTGATTGTTACTTTTCTTAAAAAAAAAGAAAAAGAAACGTGCTAGTGACCATTCTTTAAGAAAAAAAAAAAAAAGAAAAAAGGACTTTTACCCATTGAAACAACGAAGATTTGCATAAATAATTTCAATCTAATGAACCAAAAAACAAAAATTGATAATCATTGGTTCATTTCAACTTTCAAGTTAAGATGGATGAATGCAAACAGTCACTGCTGGGTCGCCAACCACAATTGTTGCCCACGCCAACAGCTAACACAAACACTTCCATCTCCTCTTCTTCTTGCTTCACTCCTGACCCTGATGGCATCCCTCCAATTAACAATATCTTTGATTTCACCCGCGAGTTTTATAGAGAATTCAAGAAAATTTGGTACCTTGCTTTTCCTGCTACCTTCAATTATTTGTGCCAATTCTCTCTTGGTGCTATCACTCAAGTCTTCGCCGGACATGTCAGCAGGCTCGCCCTGGCTGCTGTCTCCATAGAGAATTCTGCCATATCCGGATTCTCTTTTGGTATTCTGGTACTTCAATCTTTTTTTCGGTTGATTTATCAGTTTGGATCCGCAACTTCACACTACACTTAATCCTTTCAGTGCCATTGAGCCAAAATTCAAACTTCACACTAGACCTAATACTTTTCTTTCTGTGATTGAATCAGCTTGGATTGGCAAGTGCACTGGAAACCCTTTGCGGCCAAGCGTATGGAGCAGGGGAAAGTGATATGCTTGGAATCTATATGCAGAGATCATGGGTATTTCTAAACACCACAGCTATAGGATTTAGTTTACTACATATATTTGCTGGGCCAGTTCTGAGGCTTATTGGGCAGACAGCAGCAATATCAGAGGCAGCAGGGACATTCGCACTGTGGATGATACCTCAGTTATTCGCTTATGCAATGAACTTTCCAATTGCAAAGTTCTTGCAATCTCAAAGCAAGATTATGGTTATGGCTTTGATATCGATGGTGGCATTGATTTTGCATACCCTTTTCAGCTGGTTGTTTATGGTGAAGCTGGAATGGGGCCTGGTGGGGGCAGCCGTAGTGTTGAATTCTTCCTGGTGGTTCATAGTATTGGCTCAGCTGTTGTATATTTTTAGGGGAACTTGTGGCCAAGCATGGTCTGGATTTTCATGGAAAGCATTCCAGAATCTTTGGGCATTTGTTAGATTGTCACTAGCATCAGCCGTAATGTGCTGGTGAGAGACCTTATAATTGTACTTTACTAGTAGCAACGTTGCCTTGTGGCCTAATTGAGTTCCTTTATTAGAAGTAACTTATGGTCAATTCTGATGCAGCTTGGACATGTGGTATCCCTTGGCATTAACCGTGTTAGCTGGATATCTACAGAATGCAGAAGTTTCTGTGGATGCCTTTTCTATAAGGTCAGTTTATTTTCTTTTACGTTGAATTTTCCTTCATGCTGTATTTCTAATTGTACTTTGGTTTGAGACACCTTTCTTATCATCACCATGCTTTCCAAATTGCTCTTCTTCTTCCACTAGATTAAACTTACTGCAACTTCATCTGCTTCTCCATTTTTACTAAATCTACCCCTGTAGGCTTATGAAAGGAAACTATTCATTTTTATGCTGTATGATTCTTGGGAAATTAAAAATATGTTCGATATTGCCATTACTTATAGTAATTTTTTAGGTAAAATTTGAAAAATATCTTTTTTGCTAGATTTTAATTTAGTTCTTAATTTAGTTTTTATGAAATGAAATTTTATTTTCAAAAAATTTTATATTCAAAATTTTTGCAAATAATTATCAAATAAGATTGAAATTATAATTTGAGGGATTAATTCAGGACAATTCTATATTGTTTTGTGATTGATGAGCTATGAAATTAGAAAAACTTATCTTAAATAGTAATATCTTGTTTTGTCCTAGCAATGAATGAGTTTTCCATCTCTTCCAAATGAGAGGACATATTTGGACACAGTCTTTTATACTTATTTATAATAATAATCTTACTTGTCTCAGATAGTTAAATTAATTAATACCATTTAAAATAAATTATTAAACAAAATAATTAAATAAAAATTGAAGAACAAAAGTTATGTGAAATAAATATCACTTGAACATATAAAAACTAAAATAAAATGAATAATATTAAAAGAGATATTTATTTATTTTGTTTCACTATTACTCACTATGTTGTTTTTATTATCCTATATGTACACATTATTGAATAAAAATATTTTAAACAAATACACTGAATAAATAATGTTGTGGTAGCAGTGGTGAAAAATTATTTGGAACAGTTGGAGCAGTAGAAGATGAAGAAGGAGAAAAAAGTTAGCAATTTCATGATTTCTACTAGTCTAGAATAGCGAGAATTTTTGGCCTGAAAAAATCATAATTCGATTGAAAACGGTCTAACGATCAAAACTCACTACCTTTGGCTGTGATGTCTATCGTTTTTTGCTGAAACTCTATTGTCTAGGCTCTGAACAACACATTTTTCTATTTTTGATAATTTTTGTTTTAGTTATAACTTTTAGTAGGAAATTACATTTTGGATGTTGTCTGTTTCGGATTTTCTATTTTAATCAAGACTTTATTTTGGTGTTGATTTGTACAATTTTTCCATTTTGATTAAATTGTCTTGTTTTCTAATTTTAGCGTTATAAGACGTATTTAAATCTCAGTTTTACATTATGAAGGATAGCTAATAATATGTTTTCTTCGTTAAAATCCTAGTTGTTTGTTCTTTGAACGACTCACTGCGTTAGGTGGTATCAAAGCCTATGGCGATTGGTGGTGGGCTTCATGATGGTGTTCAAGAGACTGGAGCCCTAACCATTGGGGATGAAGTGTTGCAACTATTGGAGCAATTTTTATTGGCACAAACAGAGCAACAAGTCAATCATTGATTCTAGAGTTTCAATGAACATTTTGATACAATTGTTAATCGTTTGGATGTTATGGAAATTAATGTGAATCAGAACTGAAGGAATGATAGAAGGCCACGAGTAGAGGCAGCTCATGAAAATCTTATCGCAAGACCTGTTCCTGTTCATCGGTGACAAAATATTAAGGGCGATGACTCAGAGATAAAAGAGGAGGAAGAGCCTGTGGAAAATCGTTATGGCAGACCTTATAAGGACTAGAATGCAGAAAATCATTATGGCAGCCCTGATTAGGAAGGCGAGGATTTTCGTTTATGGGTTGATATCCCTAGTTTTAATGGAAGTTTGGGAATAAAAGACTTCTTGGATTGGATAGCAAAGATTGACAGATTTCGTGATTATATTGAAACACTTACTGAGAAGGATGAAAGCTCGAGAATGTGTGTAGATAGTATGAGCCCTTGTGTTGTGCTTTGTGTTGTAACTATTGAGATTCCATTATCAAGGAGAGTATGAGCCCTTATGTTGTGCCTTTTTTACTGACCCCTAAGAAGGATGGCAGCCTGAGAATGTGTGTAAATAGTATAGCCATTAATAAGATCATTGTGGTCTATATGTTTCCAATTCCCAGGTTAGACGATATGCTAGGCTGGTTGCATAGGGCTAAGTAGTTCTCAAAATTGGATTTGAAAAATGGTTACCCTCAAATTCGGATGAGACTTGGAGATGAGTGGAGGATAACCTTTAAAATAAAAGAGGGTTTATATGAGTGGTTGGTGATACCATTTGGTCTTTCTAATGCCCCAAATACCTTTATGAGACTCATGAATAAGGTATTAAAACTTTTCATTGGGAAGTTTATTGTGTTTATTTCGATGATACTCTTATCAAGATCAAGATGAGCATTTAATGCACTTGAGAGAGGTGTTAATAGTACTATAGAAAAACAAATTGTACATAAACCTTAAAAAAATGTAGCTTCCTAACCAACAAGTTGTCACTCTTGGGGTGCATTGTTAGTGCTAATGGGATATAGGTGGATGAGGCTAAGGTGAAGGCGATCAAAGATTAGCTTACCCTAAAGACAGTTTTGGAGGTTCAAAATTTTCATGGTCTAGCTACCTTATATAGGCACTTTATTAAGAATTTCAATACCATTACAACTCCATTTACAAAATGTGAAGAAGGGGAAGTTCTATTAGAGTGAGGAAGTAGAGAACAGTTATGCCATCCTAAAAGAAAAATTACGCACTGCTCCAGTCTTGGCACTACCAGACTTTGAGAAATTACTTGAGGTAGATTATGATGCAAATGGAGTAGGCATAAGAGCAGTCTTACCTAAGAGTGCCAATCTATATGTTATCTAAGTGGAAAACTTAGTAATGTTAGGCAAAAATGGAGTAATTATGATAAGGAGTTTTATTCAATTTTTTGGGCATTAAAGACATGAGAACACTATCTGGTTGGGAGATAGTTTGTCTTATATTTAGATAATGAGGCCTTGAAGCACCTAAATAGTCAGAAGCGAATCAATAAAGACATGCATGCTAGATGAAGCCAATTTTTGTAGAAATTCCCTTTTAGATTGCACCATAAATCTGGGGTTTAAAATATTTTTGCAGATGCCCTTAGTCGGAGAACAGACCTACTAATTACTCTACAGTAGGAAATAATTGGCTTTAAGGAGTTGAAAGTTTGGGAGACTTGTGGTCATGGCTATTATGTGCAGGATTTTCATATTCATAAGGGATATTTGATGCATCGCAACCAACTTTGCTTCCTCACACCTAATTGCAAGAGAAAGTAATTTGCGACTTGCATGGAGGAGGACTAACTGCACATCTTGGGGGAGACAAAATAGTTGCTGCAGTCAGGGAACGCTTTTATTGGCCACAACTACTTTGGTATGGAACCAAGTTTGTTCAGAGGTGCTATGTATGTCAGATTGCCAAGGGACAGTCCAAAAACACTGGTTTGCACATGCCTTTGCCTATTCCAAAAACATTTAGCAAGATCTATCTATGGATTTTGTCTTAGACTTGCCTCATACATAGAGGGAGGTAGATTTTGTGTTTGTTATGGTTGATAGGTTTTCTAAGATTCTGCACTTCATCCCTTATAGGAAGACTGTCGATGCAATTGGTGTGGCTAGTTTGTTTTTCAAAGTAGTGATTCACTTGCATAGTGTACCCAAAAACGATTACTTCAAATAGAGACAAGAAATTTTTTGGGCATTTTTTACGCAATTTATGGGAGTTTTCTGACTCAATCTTGAATTTTAGTAGCTCAACTCATCCACAAAACAGATGGCCAGATGGAGGTAGTCAATCGTGCTTTGGGAAATTTGATTCATAGCATTTATGGAGATAAGTCAAAATAGTAGGACAATGCTTTCTCTCAGGCTGAGTTTGCTTATAATAGTGTTGTTAATAGTGTCATTGGTATATCACCTTTTCTTTTTTTTTTTTTGTTTACACTAAAGTACCACGACATGCTTTGGACTTGATTCAACTTCCTAAAGATACACCAAAGAGTGTTGCAACCTCCTACATGGCCCAACAGATAGTAGTGATGCATCAAAAGGTGAAATAAAAGTTAGAAGAGACCAACAAGAAGTATAAGCAGGCTGCCAATAAGCACCGACTAAAGTAAGTATTTTCTACAGGTGATCAGGTCATGGTATTTTTTTATCGTCAAATATTTCAAATGAGTTATTACAACGACCTTCAACCAAAGAAATACTGTCCTTATATTATCAACAAGAAGATAAATGATAATGCCTATGTCATTGATCTTCCCAAGAGCATGGGTATTTCTAAGACTTGTTAGTTTATTATTCTTCAAATGAACCTTTATATCTAGAGCCTGAGGTAAATTCGAGGACGAGTTTTTGCCAAGTGATGGAGACTGACGTGGTAGCAATGGTGAAAAATTATTTTTGAACAGTTGGAGCGCCAAAAGACGAAAAAGGGGAAAAAGTTTTGCAATTTCATGATTTCTACTAGTCTGAAATAGTTGGGATTTTTAGCACAAAAAAGACCATGGTTTGATTGGAAATGACCCAACAACTCATCGCCTTTGGTCATTACGTCTGTTGCTTTTCACCCAAATTTCATCGTTTAGGGCTACGAAAATGTATTTTTTTATTTTGGCAAATTTTTTTGGTTATAACTTTTAGTAAGAAATTTTGTTTTGGAAGTCATTTTTCCGGATTTTCTGTTTTAATAAGGACTTTATTTTGGTGTTCATTTTTACAATTGTCATTTTTGGTAAAATCGTCCTATTTCATAATTTTAGTGTTATTAAGCATATTTAAGCCTTAATTTTACATTTTGAAGGACAACTAATAATATATTTTTTTTCATCAAAATCCTAGTTTTTTGTTCTTTGAATGACTCACACTGCATCGAATAAGTAGTCCAATTAGGAATTTTGATTGAATATGATTCCCTTCATATGTGAATCCATGGAGACGGAGATGGACCGTATTTTAGAAACTGACATTAAATTGAAAGATGGTCTGATCTGGTCCACTGCTGTAAATATCCCAGCAACAATTGTCTTAGGCAGCATGAACATCATTCAGTTTGTCCTATGTGACCTAATGGTACAAGCTGATTCAGTTTCTATTTGCCTTCGCACTAAACTGTGAATTAGTTGCGTTTTACCTTTCAATTTGATTTTTAAAGTAAGAACCTAAAAATAAATGCTTTGATTTTGCAGCATGAACATATTGAGCTGGGTGGGCACGATAGCTACTGGACTCAATATAGCAGTAAGGTTTGTTGTAGATATTAAGATCCAACAGACTACGTACTATTTGATGATTATCACCTTGAAATAATACATTTTTTTCGAAAGAATACGATCATTATAAATTTTATCACTAATTTACGGTAACATGACTCTCTACAAAAAATTAAGTCTCTTACAGCCAAACATGGCATAATTTTCTCCTGATGACAATCGTGTCTGGTCAACATTGTTAGTTGTATTTCACCAATTTGGATAACATGTGCAGTGTTCGAGTGTCAAATGAACTAGGAGCAGGAGCAGAAGCAGGGCATCCGAGAACAGCAAAATTTTCACTAGTAGTAGCTGTAATTTCTTCTATTCTGATTGCCTTGATATTCTCACTGATTTTGATCATCACAAGAAGCACCTATCCAGACCTATTTTCCAGTGACGAAGAAGTGAAGGACCTTGTACAAGAGATGACACCTCTGCTAGCTTTCTCAATTCTCATCAGCAATGTGCAGCCTGTTCTCGCTGGTAACCAAAAGCATTCCCTTTTTTCTTTTTTTTTTCCCCTTCTTCGCGTCTAAAAAACAAGACCTTCTCTTACTGCAATTACATTTGAACAGGGGTGGCTGTTGGAGCAGGATGGCAAGCTGTTGTTGCTTACGTAAACATTGCATGTTACTATTTATGTGGAATCCCATTGGGCCTTATTTTGGGTTACAAGCTAGAAATGGGAGTCCGGGTAAGTCGTCTCTTCTATCCTCTGGCTAGCTACTCACAAATGGTTGTAGTTTTCAATGAGGTTCTTCTGATCTAAGGTTGCCCAGTTCTAAAAATGAGATTGACAATTTACAGGGGATTTGGTATGGAATGCTGACAGGAACAACCCTGCAGTCATGTATTATCTTTAGGATGGTCGTTAAAACCAATTGGAACAAAGAGGTATATCTTCATATTTTGCTAAAGACAACAGCCGGTTGAAAGAACTACAGATTTGTGTATTTTGCGCTAAGGCTCGAGTTCATGTTTTCTGCAGGCTTCTATTGCTGAAGAGAGGATACGGACATGGAAGGGCAAAGCTCTCGTTGATGGGCTATGATTTTTTTTTTCTTGAGCAGATGAAAAGAATAAGCCAGAACTGTTCGTTGGGGTGATTCAGAAATACTCATCGGGATAAACAAGCAGTGATTTCATTCTCTGCTTGCTTATTGGATTGCTGTTACGACTAATATAACCAGTAATTTCTGGTAGTGGAAAAAAAATCTAAATTATAAAAAATCAAAGTACTGTCACACCACGCCAATGCCATCAATTCACTCGTTCGACCAGTGCAATTGATATAGACAACACCTTAAATTTTTCCGTAAATTCATTCCAGAGTTTGTCTTATGGCTTATATTCTAATAATGTGTCTGACCCAAAATAAATAGAACTGCAAATCCAAGAAATAAACATGCCAATTGAATCATATCTCAACTAATAAACGTTATTTATTGTTTTCCTTTCAAAAAAAAGTTATTTATTGTTTTATTAGCTAAAAAGGGTTTGATAACTATATTAAACACTTACAATTAAAATTTTCAGTATTTATTTTTTAAATATCTTTAATAAAGTTTTTAATACTTAATTATGTTTGATAATACTTTTTTATTAAATTTTTAATTTGAAAAAAAAAATCACTTAATTTGATAATTAGAAAATTTTTATTTAATGAATTAAATAATAGAAAATTTTTATATTTTTATTAATATATTGCTCACTTAGAGTCATTACCGTTTACTATCACAACTATTTCCATTATCGTAATTCGTATGAATAATTTAAAATATTTGAAATCAAATTGTTTGATAATTTAAAATATGTAGTTATTTTATTTTAAACTTATTTGTTAGATTTGATGCCACTCTTTTTTTTTAGAATGATAATTAAGCTTTTAAAATTTTTAATGATAAAATCATTAAGTTTTAAATTTTTAGTATGAAGTTATTTAACACTTAATTTTTAGTTTTATCAAATATAAACTAAATTTATTGAAAATAAGATATTAATTAGTCCACATTTCTTCAAGTGTGAGACATTTGTACTAGGATACTATATGGTATATTTTCTATCTCAAATTTAATAGCAACAAAACAAATAAATTTTATAGTGTATTTTTGAAACATATGGATGAAATAGTATATTTCGATAAAATTCAAAGACTTCTCAATATTTTACCCTTAGATTAATTATGTTGTGGAAATGCAAAATGACAAATAAAAACATAGTACAGCATATTTTGTGAGATAAACTAAAATTAAATAACAAAATTTTGAGGTTGGTGATACTTGCAAGTTCACATGATTCATTATTGTCCTGTTTGCAAACGTTATCTTTGGCCATTCTTTAAATTTTTTTTAAAAAAAAAAACGTGCTTGTCGCCATTCTTTCTTTTTTTTTTTTTAAAAAAAGGCGGGGACCAGTACCAATGAAAATCGGATCGGCATGCTACCAAATGCCAATAATTTCAGTATAAACCAAAGAAACAAAAAATAAGAATCATTGGTTCATTTCAACTTTCGTGCTTCTGCTCAAAAAAAAAAAAAAAAAGAAAAAAATTTCTTGCCAAGATGGATGAATGTAAGCAGCCATTTGTGGATCAACAACCACAGTTACCAGCCACACCAACAACAAACACTTCCATCTCCTCTTCTTCCTTTACTCCTGACCCTGATGGCATCCCGCTGACCAACAATATCCGCGATTTCTATAGAGAACTCAAGAAACTTTGGTACCTTGCTTTCCCTGCTACCTTCACTTATTTCTGCCAATACTCTCTCTGTGCTATCACTCAAGTCTTTGCCGGACATGTCAGCAGGCTCGCCCTGGCTGCTGTCTCCTTAGAGAACTCTGCCATTTCCGGATTCTCTTTTGGTATTATGGTAATTCAGTCTTTTTTGGTTTTTTATTAATTAAGTCAGTTTGAACTTGTAAGCTCACACTACTCTCAGTGCCATTATGTCAAAATTCATTTGTATCGCAATTCATGTTCATGTATATACTTTGATTTGTTGATATATAATTTTGTTTCTGTTATTGAATCAGATAGGATTGGCAAGTGCACTGGAAACCCTTTGCGGGCAAGCGTATGGAGGAGGGGAGTTTGATCTGCTGGGAATCTATTTGCAGAGATCATGGGTGTTTCAAAACACCATAGCTATAGTACTTAGTTTACTTTACATATTTGCTGGGCCTACTCTGATGCTTATTGGGCAGACTGCACCAATATCAGAGGCAGCAGGGACTTTCTCACTATGGATGATACCTCAGTTATTCGCTTATGCAATGAACTTCCCACTTGCAAAGTTCTTGCAAGCTCAAAGCAAGATTATGGTTATGGCTGTGATATCGATGGTGGCATTAGTTTTGCATACCCTTTTCAGCTGGCTGTTGATGTTGAAGCTGGAATGGGGCCTGGCGGGTGCAGCTGTGGTGCTGAATGCTTCCTGGTGGTTCATAGTATTAGCTCAGTTGTTGTATATTTTTAGCGGGAGTTGTGGCCATGCTTGGTCTGGATTTTCATGGAAAGCGTTCCACAATCTTTGGGCATTTGTTAGATTGTCACTAGCATCAGCCGTAATGGTCTGGTAAGAGACCTTATAATTGTTGTTTGCTAGTTGCAATATTGCCCTGTGGCTTACTTGAGTTCCTTTAGTTCCTCTATTAGAAGTAACTTTTGGTCAATTCTGATGTAGCTTGGACATGTGGTATCCCCTGGCATTCACAGTGTTTGCTGGATATCTAAAGGATGCAGAAGTTTCCGTGGATGCCTTTTCTATATGGTTGGTTTATTTTCTTGTACTATGAATTTTCCTTCATGCTGAAATTCTAACTATACTTCTGTTTGGAATTTACATCATGTTGTTCTCTTCAATAATAATAGAGTTTAGCTGTGATCATGGATTTAAATCATGGTCACAGTTACATTGCAGTTACAAAATTGTAAAATATTGCAAAATAAAAAAAACTTCATAATTCACTAAAATTATGGCTTATAACTAACTAGTAAGTATAAATTTTGCTTTTTAATTTTTTCTGAGTTTTTGAGTTAATTTATGAAAAATTTAAAAATATAAACTTGTAAGTGTTGGTTTTAAGCAAACAAAATGAAGAAAAAGAAATAAAAGAGAAACAAAAAAGAAATCTGTTTTATTATATAACGGTCGTTATCATTGCATTACGAACCGTTATCCTTTCCACGTTGAGTTACAAAAAATTTTTAACATTAAATAATGGCCATTATAAAAATAAAGAGCAAAAATATTGTTATATAATGGTTGTTACATTATATAGCAGCCGTTATCTAGTTTTATGGCTGTGATAAATGAGAATTTTTCTTTTTCATTTTTTTTCACCA
>CATIWR010683468.1:0-15738 GCA_949677035.1 Omphalea diandra | reverse complement strand
TGATCTCTTCTTTATTATGTTTATGTGATAAAATATGTTCTTTTTTTTTTATTTGTCTAATGATACAAATATATATATATATATATATATATATATATATATATATATATATATATATATATATATATATATTAAACTCCTGGTATGGTAATGGAAAAATATAGCTGTAAAAATTATATGATGTTAAGGAAACTTCTTCTTCATCTTCTAATAATAATAATAATAATAAATCGAAAGTCCAATCTGAATTAGTTGCACTTAAATTATTCATCGCCTTATGAGAGAAAGAGTGTAGGAATACAAAGTTGTTTCCATTTATTGTACTAATTTTATTTAATTAATAATATTAAAATTCTTTGTCAAAAAATAATATTAAAGTTCTTTCTTTTTTTTTTTTTAAAAAAAAAAGAAAGTAAATCCCAGTATAGAACTCCAATTAGTTGGTTTAAAAAAAGTTGACAGAATGGCCAAAATTATAATATGAAAATTTTAGGATACTTTGCAAGAAAAATTAAGATCCAGAAACTAGCTACTGCATATTTTGGATAGAAAAGAGCTGAAAGGGTTGAATTGGTCATAAATGTTTTATTTTGGAAACCAAGGTTTCAAAAAGAAAAAAAGCTTTAACTTATTGCAGACATTTTTCTATGAGGAAAAATTGGGTAAAAACAAAAAAGAAATGATGAAAAATTGCATCTTAATGAATAATTAGAGCAAGAGACCAAATCAAACCCATAGAAAAATATTATTAATTATACTTATTAATTGTAAGATTAGCGTAATTATACCATTTGATGAGCCAATAACATTATTTATTCCTAATAACATATTACTTATGCATCCAATATCCATCGCACACCATAAAATTTATTCCCAACACCATTATGTTAAAAACGAACACTATCTCCCACTCTACTAACCAATGTTCCATCCACCTCATCATTACCATTTCTCATAATAATATCTGTCATTATCTTGGTTTAACTATAGCACTGTAAAGCCGATCGTTTTCATGTATTATTCCAGCATCCCTGAGAGTAAGACGATCATCTAGGAACACATTGGTTGTCGTGGGTATTTTGAGTCTCGTATTCGAAATGTCAACACCATATTGTAAATAAAGCATCGGCTGGTCATATTCCGATGAACAGTAAGTGAAAAATACTGGCCGGTTGGTGCTCTAAGCCATAGATTGTAGGTCTTGAAGACATAGATTGTACCATTATAATAAAACCCTCCATTTTCTTCACCTATCAGCTGCTTCACATTAAAAAACAGCACTTGCTCCTTCGGTTCAAGATCAAATATCCTCTTAATATCTCTTTTGAGGCTTGCAACCTATACATCTTCAGGAACAAACACATAGTCTTTGTGACCATCATAATCTAGATAGAGCCGCATGTACTGCAACCTACGCGCATAATATATGTTACGTATTATTGTTTATGGAACATAGATAATTAATTAACTAAGAAGCTAGTAAAATACCACGATGAGAGTAATTTCAGAGCCATTGAGAATTCCATAATGTCGGATCCGGTCTAGATTTCGTAGCGGCTGTCCGTTATAACGCAGTATTTGACACTCAGGTTCAATAGGAAGGAAAGGAATTCCCTCTCTGCCGTTTAAGGGAAAACACAGTTGGATTTGACTCGTCTAGTTCGACGAACAACCTGGTTTGACCATAGGAAATCATTACGTGCATGTTAGCCTGCATGATCTGCATGCAGAACAAACCAACCAATTAAACCAGCTTTATGTTAATTAGCGTTATTTAATTATAGATATTGTTAGTTTAAATAAAGTCCTAAAGCAAGTAAATTACTGCTATAATTTGACAGAGGAAGAAAATGAAAAACAGCATATATCACCTCAGTTTTTGTCTGCAGAAAATCTGAGCAGGTGTGTGGAGAGAATGGGATATCTATTACTGGCTTTTCTTTAAAGTTGATGATCACACCATGTGGCTTATGATAGTTTAAATATCATTTTGAAGTTTTTCAGTAGTTGGTACTTCTTTTTGTTGCTGGAATAGTAGAGAAGACACGAATCCCCTAATCAAAATTTCTCATGTACATGTTATTCCCTTATGCACAAAATGATTTCCCACCCATTATAGAAGAAACATAAAGCCCAGTATTTACCCAAAATATCACCATGATCATTATATATAGTGTTTGTCAAGCTTGAAAATGCGTTTGAATTTTTATTTTTTATAAATTTAATATATAATTTGACATTTATCTTTTACTTTTATATTTAATTTAATTAATTTTTGTCTTTATTTTTGTAATCATATAACATAAATCGAAACAACTAAATTCGATGATTCTGATAATAACAATGTTGTGTTTAGCATTCATTTACAAGATATATAATTTCAACATTAACTATTAATTTTATGTATTATATTTATTCAAATTCTACATTTCCTTTATTTAAAATTTGTAATTATAAGAGATAACATATTATATATGTCAAATTGAATATGATTTTTTTTTCTCATCATTCTTCTTTATAAATTATATATATTATTAGCTGATAATTTGTGCATTACATAGTTAAGTAAATAATATTTATTTTTAATCTATTTAATTTTTAATTTTTAATCGAAACAATTTTTAAGCTAGTAATATATATAATTTTTAAAAATATAAATTAATATATTAAATATGTAGATTTATGTTATATGAATAATTATACTTAATTAACATAAATATTACATAGACTTATGTTATAGATTTATGTTATAATTAAGTATAATGCACAAATTCAATTTTAAAAATATATAGATTTATGTTATATGAATAATAAAATAAATATTCATATAAAATATATAATTAAGTAAATAATATTTATTTTTAATCTATATAATATTTGAAATTATTTTTAGTCTTTCTTTTAGTCATTCATATATTTTTTTATTTTTATAAATAATTATATTTAATTAAGTAATTTCAACTGAAAATTCTACTCACATATGTGTTAAATAATTATTTTAACAAATATTTGTTATCTCAAATAAATATTTTATTGATAATGGTAATCACAATTATATATATATATATATATATATATATATATATATTGATGGATTAGTTTTGAACACGTAAATAGGTAAACAATTTTCTTGATCTTTGATTTGTGAAGCTGGAAGCATGTAAAGTACAGGTGTCCATATGTTCACTGAGTTAAGCCATAGATTGGATTAATATTGCAAATTATATCAGGGAACTAATCCATATTGGAATATGAACCAAGAGATCCATGACCGTAAGTAAAAGAAAAAAAAAAGAAAAGAAATATATGCCTTGTTTCATACACATGAGAATACAAAAACGAAGACCCCCTGTCATTCAATTTTCTTGTTTTATTTTTTTTGTTTTTTATAAATGAGATTTTTGTGTTTTTAGATATTATATATAATTATATTAATATATAATTATTTTATATTATTTAATTAATTTATATTATTATAATTATATAAATTAATTAAACATCTCATTTATTAAAAAAAGAAAAAAGATAAAATAAGACAAAACAATAAAAAAAAGTACCAAAAGAAAAATATATTTATGATTAAAAGAAATAATGAAAAAAAAAAAAAGAGAAAGTTGTGCCTAGAAAAAAAAAAAAAAAAAAGAAGAAAACTGTCCATTTTTTTAACTGTTGCACATGTTATAGTTTCGAATTTATATTATTATAGGAATAAGGTTCATGATATAACAATATCCGGGTGGGTACAAATCCAATTCATTCTTGGGCGAAGTTTAAGCCCGAAACACAAATTGAAGTCCAAAATAATAAAGCCTCACGTGGTCGGGCTACTACGGCACGTGATTGGTTGGGTTCATTTCCAAGACTGCTCGAAATCCTGTCGTATGAAAACGAGAAACGTTGAACGAAGCCTCATCTGCCTGTCGGCTAATAATAGCATTTGGCATACTCTCTCACCATTCACACATAATAATACAATTTCTCTCACACATACAAACCTGAAAAGGCAAACAGGATGATGAAGACGACGAAGAAAAGAGAGGAATAACGCAGCAGCAATGACAGCAATGACAACCGAAGGTCACGCATTTGAGGGAATAAAGTTTTTTAAAAAAAAAAAAATGAAAATTTAAACAAAAATAATAGAGCCAAAGGAAAAAAAAAAAAGGGATTATTTCCAACCATTTCGAATGCTGAAACAGAGCATCGAAGGACCCCATTTGGTTCGTCGTCACCTGGCTTTCCTCTGCTTCTGCTGTATCGCCATCCAACTAGGAGGCAGGAATGAATAGTGTTTTGACTCCAACTAAGGACCACTAACGATGGATTTTGGTACGAGGACATCATTGGTGCTTCGACTCTAACTCCTCAACTCCTCATTTTCTAGTTTTCTCAACATTTTGAATGCTATTTCGAATCCAATTTTCCCATAAAGATTTTGATTGCTTGTGTTTTGTATGATAACCATCAATTTTAGTCATCTTATATTTCATTTTTCTTGCCTTATGGATGTATTTTTCTTGTGTAAGCATTATAACCCAAAAAAAAAAAAACATAATTGAATAGATATTCAAATTAATTGAGGTTTAAAGTTTCAATTAGTTTCCATTTTTCTTCATAAGCTATATTTTTATATATATAACCTCATACTGTATAAGCTTGTTCTCAAAACTTCATATTCACAGGTTTACAGATATTTATAACTTATGATAAGATATTTTTACGTTTAAATATAATTTTATATTGATTGGGATAATATATAATATCTATCATTTTCCACTTTTTTAAAAAAATTTATAATTATTTTTGTAACCCTATTGGGTCAGAAGCCAGATACTTTGTAATTGTATAACTAAATAATTATATAATTGTTTTAAAAAAAATTCATGTGATGGAAAAGTTTATTTAATTTTACATAAAAATAAAATATTTAATTTAATTTTACACTTAAACCGAATACAAAATTTATTTCATCTGAAATGAATTTTATTTTTATTTTGTAGCATACCAAATATAAAAATTTATTGCAAATAAATTCTATAAAAATTTTATTGAAAAATAAATAAATTTTAAATTAAAATTGAAATTGAAATAAACACTATCTTAAAGAAGGATACAATCATTCATTTCAAATAAAGAAAGACCCTACAATAGAAATTAACTAATTATACCATTGTAAAAGAGTAATTAATTGTTATGATCCACCACTAACACTTCCATTAAAGATCTCAATGGTATCACCTTGACAAACCTGATGATATCTAAAGGAGCGATTGTCGTCCATCACATCCTGTTTATATATGAAAAAATACCCCTCTTGTGGAAGATGAAACTGCAATCTCTGGTGCAACATCTGCAGCTCTTTCCTTAGCTCTCCAACATTATCTGATGCGTTCACTTCCACCGGTATCTTCTTAGTCCCGCACTTTGGCAGCACCATCAGCTTCAGCTTCTTGGCTCCGGTGGTGGCGGCGGCCGTTCCTGCTGACCCTGTCATCCCAGAACCAGTAGGTGATGGCCTTATGTTTACATTAATTTCAGTATTTTCCATCAACTCACATTCACGTAAAGAGCGATTGTTATCATGCAATTCTCCACCGTTGGATTGGAGTACTAATCTGTTGATAGGAACTGACTCCATTTCTTGTATCTTCTCTTTTAAACATAAGATGGTATCATTTACATCCATTTCCAGAGGGACACGCATTTTGGAGGATGGTATCTTAATGCTGAGCTGAATTTTTTTGGCGGGTAGTGAGGATTCTCCGATCTTGACTTGAGTTTTATCGGTGTCTGAAGCTATGAAGAGCTGAATGTGAGAGTTTTGGAGAATTTCACAGTATTCTATATCACGATCATCTTGAAGAACTTGGCCATTGAAGATTAGGGTTTGCTTGTTTATAGGTATGCCTTGGTATTTTTGAATCTTTTCTTTGATCTCTAGGACTGTATCAAAGAAACCCACTTCAATGGAGAATGGTCTGCCTCTTTGGGGTTCAAAGAACACATCCATTGAAAATGTTGGAGGTGTGGAGAGAAGGTACAGCAATGGAGATAGAGAGTAGTGTGTGTTATTGTTCGTAAAGGGTTTTTTTATGCGTTGTTGTAACAAAATCCGATATTGTCTATAACTGTAAACCGATATCGATGGTGATATATTTATGATAGATCATTTCTGTGGATATGAAGTTCTGAAATGAGATAGAACGTTTTGTAAAAGAGATGCTCTCTTTAAAGGGTTTAGATTCTTCTCCTGCCATTCATTAAAATAGTGTTACATTTGTAATCTGATTGGAAGATATCTTTGTTTTTATTTCAAGATATTATCGGGAGCTTTTTTTCCCCTTTATTTTTCCTTATTAATAAGGAAAATAAAGAAAAAATCTCACACGCTTTTTTAGAATAAATTTCACACATATTCATTCAAAACAATACTAATATTTTTTCCATAAAAAATAATAATACTAATACTTTGTCTTGCAACAAGTTATTACTAACAAATGATTTCACCAAATTTTTTGAATTAAGCTAAATATGACTTATCATGTTTATATGATCACAATCATTAAATCTGAAATTAATCATTGAGATTGTATCAAAAATTAATTTTAAGAAATTTAGAAAGTAAGTAATTATATATTAAAATTGAATTTTAAGTATTGATAATGAATTCAATAGGTAAGATAATGTAAACATGATAAATTATATTTGTTCTAATATGAGAAAATCTCAATCTATAACGTAATTAGTTCAAACAAAGAGTAAATGATAGATTAGCTATGATTTAAACTCTCAAATTTGATAAATTTTAAATTTCATGAATTTATAAAATTTCCTTCTTGGGTTTAAATATCAAATTCATGATATTTTAAAAGGATATTTATTTTAAATAAAAAAGTATTTTTGATTCATTCAAAATGGAAAAAAAAAAAAAATCTTACCAATCAAACCTCTTATGAGAAATTTTAGAAGTTTTAGTATATGATAAAATTTATAAATTTCATGAATCTTTACTCTTACTTTTCTCTCAATTAAGTTAAATTCATAAATTATTCAAAATTACTCCTCAAAATCTCTCCAACCAAATGTTATTTAAATTGATTGCCAATAAATTTGAATACATTATTGCATAAATATTTGCAGGGGAACAATTAATGAGTTTCACTTGTGTCTTACCGGAACAAAATAAAATTCATCATTTCCTCGAATCTTCCACTCTGAAAGGCATGCATGACTGTAAGAGACATTGTTACATTAGCTAGCATTTAAGCCAATTCACCATTTCTTTAAGGCCTGGTAATAGGTTAATAGAGATTAAATGATCGAATGAAAATGAATGTAAATAATTAACCTTCTTTCAGAGTATAATTTTAATGAGCAAGAAAATTGATGAAGTTAATTATTTATATCTCTTAACCTCTTAAACTTATTTTTCTTTAACTCTCAATGTCAGAGGTAGACAATGAAATGAAAACGGAATTAAAAATAAAATATTTTATAAAATAAATATAACCTTGAAGTATTTTGATAATTACTAAATGCTCCGTTTCAATATTTTGTATCTTGAATATAATTGTCAATTTATTTTTTTTAATTAACTCTCCTCTCACATTTTTAAACTCTCAAACAAGATTGACATTATTATTTCCTTTAATATCATCTTACTTTTTTAAAACTCTCAAACAACATAAAAGTAATTAATATTACATTACTTTACATTTTATTCTATTATTTCACATTTATTAATCTCCTTTACATCACTTTGAAAACTCCCTGAAATTCATTTTTCCGCCTTTTTTTTTTGTGTATTTCTCTAATACAATTTTTTTTTTAAAAAGGAGTTTTTATATTTGAACCAAAAGCTGTCATTCGAAGAAATAATTTTTTTATAGAAATAATTTTTTTATAAAAATATTCGTGGAGCCAACTAATGCATGAATCTAATGGTTAAGATAAAGCAATACTAGGACTCTGGATGACATAATTTCCCAATACTTGAAAAGAGGCATGCAGATTACAACTCATAAGGTATAGCATTTAAAATTAATCTAAAATTATAAACAAGAAGAGAGGCAGGCGATCAGTCCGTATTACTGGGCAAAGATCCTGCAACTACCAAAATAACTACTTCAGGACTTCATTTTGTGCACTTTTGTGATTACACTCACCAGTAATCATCAAAAACTCTCTTTACAGATCCCCGCCACAGGAACACACCAAAACCCAAGTCTGATTGAAGCGAATTCAATCGCAGAAATCAGTATTAACCAAATCTATAGAATCAGGGTTAGCCTAATATTAAATTATATTCTGATAAACAAAGATATTGCATGTGACGCATCACCGACAGATCTTGCATAAGAGTACATAAATTCTTCAATTTCCTTTTCTGAAGGAGAATGCATGGGAAGAACGGACGGTACATAGGAAACAAGAAACAGTCATGAATCCTGAGAAGTATAAAGCTGCACAAGCCTAGGCCAAACTTGACCATAAACATCTTTCTCGCTATATCGCCGGTCCCACGACCAGGGAATATCTGCATAATGGAAAAAGAAGAGTCAGATGAATGAAAAAATTAAAAACCATTGCAATTACAAGGAGAAATAGACCATCACCTTCAGAGGAGTATGGTTGGGGAGGGAGCTCATAAGGCACTGGAAGTGGAATCACTTCAGATGATGAGTCTCCAGCTCCTTGCCACATCAAAGTAACTAGTTTTGTCCTCAACACTTCTGAATCTAGTAATGGTCCACATTTATCCTGAAACTCAAACAAGTCAAAAATTGTTACCTCCATAATCTCATGTTAAATGACATACTCCCAAATATATTCAATATATTTCAGATGAACATCAAAAGGACAGGATGTAGCCACAACCTTGGATGGAACTCCGTTGTCTATGCAAGAAAATCCGTAGTTGTGTCTTTTATGGAGAGATGGTAAAAAGAGCACCCCCAGCTGCGGTGAATCATAAAAGATGAGTGAAGTAAGGCTTCAATGCCTTTTTTTTTTTTTTTGGGGAGGGGGGGGGCGCGGGGGGGAGCGGGCGTGGGAGCAAAAAGAAGAACACTTTTCAACTAAATTGTGAGATAGGGAAATTATTTTTTTTCCAAAAAATCTAACAGAAAAAGTTCTGCTGCTTGTCTTTAATTTTCCTGGTTCTTATAAATTTGTAGCATGTTAGTTCTTGACATTGCACATTGATATTAACACTTACCTCGTAGGAACGAATCATTAACTGAGAATTATTTTTTTGCAAGGCCCCCCAGGCTGCTTTGCTTAGATTTGCTGAAGTTAGCAAGAACCAACTGTTTATTAAAACACAGATTTAGGTCTTACATTTCAAACTGAAATGACTTCTGGTAGTAATTTGACTATTTTTTTGGTTAGAGTAGATAATAATCTAACAAGAGAACTGAGGAAAAAAGAACTAATATGCTGCTAATTCATCAGAAAGAAATACTTACGCAAGTTTCTGATCGTTATACCGAGTAAATGTCTTTATATGCGGCATTGCACGACTGAAACATTGAAACACGTAGTTTAAGTTTCTAACCATGCACACACGTGCACTTGCCTGTATAAAGGAGTGGAAGTATGCATCCTAATAATTTTCATTCAGACTGTGAATGCTAATGGGATAAGATGCCATATCAATCCTAAGACAACAAATGTAAGAAAATTGTCAATTTCTTTGATTTAGCTTTACCCAAAACAAACACTTTCTCCTGCCCAAATACTTATCACCTTCCATTTTATACCCTACAGATGGTTTAAGAGAACATAATTAATATCACGCTAACTCACATTTTCTATTCAATCTTTTCCTTATATACAGCTTATTATAAATTTAATCTTTGTGCCTTTATATTTCTACGCATGACTTGAAAAATATATAACTACAATTAATTTCAAGTTTTAACAAAGCATGAATGAAGGGTAAATCAAAAAAAATCAACACTATTTTTCTTTTATTTAGTAAAACTAGGCATTCTAAAAAAGAATAGTGGACCCTTTTTTTTTTTTTTTGGGGGGGGGGGGGGTGTGGTGGTGTATAAAAATTACTTTGAATTTTTGATTTTTATATAAGGAACTAGACCAAAATGCTGATGGACACACACATGCAAAATAACACGGATTTGCATTTTGTAATCCAAGATCCAAAAGGAAGTCCAAAGATATATACCAGCGTCCAGTGTGGGTAGCCTTCCATTTTGACCAATACTTCTTCAAAAATTCTTTCTCCACATTCTTTAATGGGCTTGGAATGGCATTACCAGCTGCATAACCCTAGATGAGAAAATAAAATGATAAATCAAAAAAATTTACTTAGTGCAAGTGCATAAAAAGATCAAAACAAAGATTTTCAGTATGAAATAGACACCTAAAGGCTTGCCAGATGATAGGGGAACATTTCATCTTCATTCCATAGATATCATACAAGAAGAAAAATGACAGCAAATAAGAGCACCAACTTTCCAGTAAAAATTCATCAAACAGCATAACTAAATCATATCTTTAAGACTAAGTGAGTCACTAGGATAAAACTCCAGCATTCATTAGATCAGGCTGATGTTCAATATTATTGTGTCCAATCAAGTTAAAATGAAATTGCTTTAGGCATGAACTTGATTTGGCACTGTCCACTGACTTAATCACCAATTTGTTGGTACCTCTAAAGAGCATCTGACATCTTCCACAGTAGGCCAAATTATTTGAGGCTCTCCAAGACCAAGAGGTTTTTTGTCTTCTGAGACTCCAGATGACATTGAGGTAGCCAGTTCGGTCATCCACTTTTCATCCAGTGAACCGAGAGAAGAGAACTGCAACAATACAAGAATATAACACGATTTAACTAAAATATCTTAAAATTGAATAACAAGTGATTTATGATATAAAAAAATCAGCAGAAAGTGATTAAATACAAGGAACAGATGCAAAACAGGGAATACAATCAAGTTTATAGTTGTTTCCTTCCCTTAAAGAACAGGAAAAACATTGCAATTTTAGTGAACATATATTTCACACCAACATTGCGATTTTAGTGAATACATATTTCATATCAGCATCATGATTTTAGCATTAACATCCAGCTCATACCGATTACATGATATATGATTTCAGCACCTGGCAAGTGGGAAAAAAAACTAGCACTGGCATACACCTAAGCTCCATCACCATCATACCAGAGGAGGAATATATCCATCATATTCATACCTGATAAACAAGAGGAGAATTTCTAAATTCCATTCCAAATATGCATTCATGGAGAACGCTCCGTAACTTCATATGTCCCCACTTTCTCAGGTTGGCACCAGTATGATATCCAGGAACAGATGCAATCAACCTCACCTGAAAAGAGGTTGATAATTTACCACTTAAAAGCAGGCTAAAACCCTACAGAATAATGCATTGTGAGAATGATACAAATAAGAAACTGAAAACATACAGTTGCATTGCTATAATCAAACTTCTTGAAAAAGGATGAGGTGATAGTGAAATTCCCAAGGGCTGGTAACTTAACAGTAAATTCTGGCCACTGCACATATGCAAATCAAAGCATAAAATTCATCTCACAAGAATTCCTTAAAGCTAAATGGACTTTTATAAGGTTTATTGACAAAAAAACTCAAACCTTTTTGTTTTTACATGATATTAGCCAATTCTAAGGAAATAGCCAATATCACCCAAAATTAATCAAATTTGTGTCAATATCACCAATCTCCAAAATTAAGGCCTCAAACTAGCCATGCATGATGACATGGATGCCACATGGAGGTGGTGGTGGTTGATTCCATGGACGCCACATGGAATCCATGTCATCAAGTGAGACCAATTTAAAATCTTAATTTTAACAATTGATGATACTGACACAAGTTTGGCTAATTTTGTGTCATTTGTTATTTCATGAGATTTGCGTGATATCATGAAAAAATGAAAAGATTTGGGCTTTTTTTAAAAAAATAGGCCTTTTTATATTCATCTAACATTTACATTTGACAATACCTTCAATGCACTGAGATAATCAACCAAGTCATTTTCAAATTCACATCGTTTACTTTGATTCTTTTCCTCCTTCCAAGGGAAATCTTGCATCCACAAACCTTGGCTTTTGTTGTTCCAGTCAACAAATATTAAATTTGCTGTATGTATAATAACTCTAACTCCTCGAGGATAAACAAGAAGCATGGCTTTTGAATGATGTGTCCCAAATGAAATGGGTAGTGGGGGTTTATGCAGAATCCAATTTGCAGGTTTGCTTCTCTAAAAACAATCAGCGCTAACAAAGTCAAAGCTCAAGCTCCTCAAATAAAGTTTCAGAAGCATAAACAGAGACTAGTACAAACAGGAGTTAAGGCAAACCTTCATATGTTCAAGGGTACCATCAGCCTCACCATGAACAACCAAGACGTGAGGAATTTTTGCAAGTGTTGGGCATGCTTCAGGAGAGAAAAAAAAAAATCAAGGAAAGAAATATAGCGAGAGAAAAGTAAGAATGCCTAGAGTATGATGAGAAGGAACTTGGTAAAACCATCAAGTAGCTCATGGTTACAAGGATACAAATGCTACTGCAAGTCATATCTCTATCGTTGCACCAAGACAATTATGACCAACGAAATCAAGGCTATTAGTCCAAGTAAAGCATAACAATGAGAAAATGATCTAAAATTGGCAAAGTTGCAAAAGGTTTGGCAATATGTCCTGAAGACTACTGATAACAATATATCATATCAACGACCAGAACAAGTTCACATTGCAAAATATCTACTAGCAAAACTTTGAAAAATGCAATTTTTTTTATCTATAAATAGAAACAGTAGATTATCAAACCAACTTGCAATGCATATGTAAATATGTGTTTGTCCTGTGTATATTTCTGGGACTGTAGGCTATGATTATTATCACCAAAATAACTTTATAGTAAAAGAAGAAGACTATAATTTGGTTTGGAGCGTACTAAGCACATGTGAGAAAAATTTCAGTTTCTAACCTAATTGTTATCAGAGTAAAAAATATTTTTATAGAAGGAAAAAGAATCTAAGAGCAAATTACATGGACTTAGAAGGACTCACCAGACTTCAACCAGTCAATATCCACCATATAGTTTGAAAGGATAGCAAAACGAATATCTCCCTAATGAAGAAACCAGAAATTAATAGATCAACTAAATCAACTATTATCAGACCGCAATTGAACTCCAGCTAGTTCCTCAACAGTTACTCATGAAGAAGTAATAACATAGATTAAAAAAACAGAAAAAGAAACAAACTGGATAATCATTTGAACCTGAATCACATCAGTTATAGTAACGCAAGAGGTATTTGCCCAAGCAGGTAGCCCTTGAACCTTCAAAAGCCGGAAGGACAAAGGCAATTTATCTGCAGCAACATGAAATTTACGAATGGCCTCCTCAGAATTACACGGTCCAGTACTCTCAGCCTCAACCTACGGCGTTCGAAACAACATCATATCATAACAAAATATCTTAATAAGCTAGCTATCAATTTCTATGGCATAAAATCCGACACCTTTGCTTCTCGCATCTTCTTTCGCAATTCTATAGCATCATTGTTATCACAATGTCTCTTTGGCGTATTACAAGAAGATGAATCAGACAAAACCACGTACTTAAAGAAATGGTGGCCAGGTATTAACTCTATAACGTCACCGCTGCTAATCCGCATCCACTCTCCAGGGCTTAGCTTCCTTCTCTGACCTCTGGATTTAACCGCAACTGGATTGGTACCTTCCTATGGAAAAAATTTTCCCCTTACTTTAGAACTCAATAATAAAAAGTTCGTGCACATATGTAAGGGGGAAAAAAGGATTAAAAAAAAAAAAAGTAGTGAAATTACGGGAGTTAAATAGGCAGAGCCATCGGGGGAGGCGGTCAGAGTGAGGTGGTTGCGGCTGAGTCTCTTATCGGGGACAGACACGTGACTGCGGCCGATGGTGGTAGAGCCTTTAGCCAAAGGTAGCTTTGGAATCGAAGTGTCTTCTTCTAAATTGACTTTGAGTGGAACCAGATAACCAATCTTTCCAGTCCAATAAAACAAGGAAACAAGATATTCAGAAGGGAATGAAAACAGAAAAACAAAAGGAAAATTGGACAGAGATTTTTAGATTCGATTTGTCAAGCAAAGAACAAGTTACCTGAGAATGAGACATTGGTGTAGATCTTTTTGTAGAAAGAGAATAATATTTCTAATTCAGTGGAGACTGCAGAGACAGTTGTGATAGTTTGTAGCGGAGACAGGGAAATGGAGAATTACGAGCACCGAATGAATACTATTTCCGTGGGATAGCGAGACGAGTGTACAGTCACCATGCTTGGTCTGGGTTAATGCTATTATAAATTTATAATTAACGAAAAAGCCACATATCAGTGTTCAGTCATACGGTGTCATTTTGGACACTTGCTATGCATGTCTCACAACGGGTCGTTCAGGGAGAGTTGCCTACTGCCAGGAGTGCAAACCCGGGAGTATTGTTGGTTTATAAGGTTAGAATAGGATATTATGAAGATTATATAAAATTTATGAATTTTTAACACACTCAATCGGAGTTAAAATTCTGTTAACAAAATTTGAATATAAATGAAATTATTAATATTAAACATTTAATATATTTATTAATATTTATATGAAATTTATGAAAAAAAATTAAATGTTACATAATAGATGTATAATACAATATAAAATATATATTATTTTTTAATTAATTTATTTGTAAAATTATTTAATAAATATAAATAGTTATATTTAAATTATTAATAAATTTATTTATGAACTAATTCATAAATTTATTATTGAAATGATTTATAGATTTAATAAATCAAATATTGATAATTTTAATATTAACTCATTCAATTAATAAGCTAAACTCAAATTTGATTTTAAAATTTAATTAATAAATAAACTAAACTCAAATCATTTTTTATTGAATAGAGTTTTGAATAACTCACAGGCAAGCCTAATTCATTTACACCATAATACTATAACAATTTGATAAACACTATAATGTCGTTTATATTATTACATTATAATATCGTAATTAATAATTTATCACTGAATTAAATAAAAGTTATTATTCACTGTTGAATCAAATAAAATTATATATTGTAAGATTATATAAAAGTTATTATTTACTGTTAGATTAAATAACATTATTTAATGATATTATTAAATTTGTCACTATAAAATTCATCTCATAATTCTACCGACACAAGAAAAGATTTTCTTCTCAAAAATTAACACTTCATACTACCCTCATCGCAATTTGATAAACCCATTACGAAGAATGCTAACACTTTATATTTTATTTTCTTTATATTTTTTTTTATTATGGTATCATATGATATCTTTTAAAACACAATGGATAAATAAACATTAAATAAATTTATTACGAAGAATGCCAACACTTTATATTGTCCCCTCTTTATATTCTTTTTATTATGATAACATATAATATCTTTTAAAACATAATGGATAAATAAATATTAAAACATTTGAGTTCATCATCTCGTATAAATCTTAAAATATATTACATATCATCATAATAAAAAAATTAAAACAAAAATAATATATAAAGTACATATCACTCGTCCACCCACTAATTCATTTCCTCAATAGCTAATTCGCATCAAAGAGTTGGACCAAAAAGGAAAAAAAAAAACAAAAAAAAACATCTATACCCTCCACGCCAGTCATATATATATATATATATATATATATATAT
>CATIWR010683459.1:0-26545 GCA_949677035.1 Omphalea diandra | reverse complement strand
TACAAGACTCTATTCAATTTAAAAACATAGTTTGGAAAAATAAGTGATTCAAAACTAGGAGGTTGTTTAACATAAACTTCCTCCTCAATGACACCATTTAAGAAAGCACTTTTGACATCCATTTGAAATAGTTTGAAATTCATGTGACATGCATATGCCAAAAGAATCTTAATGGCCTTTAATCTTACTATGGAGGCATAGGTTTCATCATAGTTAATACCTTTCTCTTGGTTATAACCCTTAGCAACCAATCTAGCCTACTTCTTGTGATGAACCCTCACTCATCTAACTTATTCCTAAACACTCATTTATAACCTACAATAGGGTGTTCCTTAGGTCTACGAACAAGTTCCTACACATTGTTTCTCTCAAATTGGTTGAGTTCCTCTTGCATAGCAATCACCTAACTCTCATCATCAAAAGCCTCATCAATAGATTTTGGCTTAAATTGAGAAACAAAAGCGAGATTATTATCTAAAGTATTAAGTTGAAATTGAGTATTTAACACCCTTAGAAGTATCATTAATGATTAGGTCTTTAGGGTGATGTTTGGAAAATTTCCCATCCTTGGGAAGATCTTGGTTTGGTGATTCCATTTATTGATATTAAGGTTCTTTATCTTCTCTTGATGATTTGCTCTTATCATGATCCTTATTCATCTCTCTTGTAGTATGCTCTAATTTCAATTTCTCAAAATCACCTACAAGATAATCAATAAAAGACCCTTTCCCAAGATCCAGCTTACTAGATTCATCAAACACAATATTCATGGACTTTTCAACAATCATTGAGCTATTATTAAAAACCTTATAGGCTTTACTAGTGGTGGAATAACCAAAGAAAATGCCTTCACTAGTTTTTGAATCTAATTTCTTAAGATTATCCTTGGTATTCAAGATATAACATTTACATCCAAATACTCTTAGGTATGATAACTTAGGCTTTCTACCATTCCATAGCTCATAAGAAGTTTTATTAAGAATGGGTCTTTTGAAAACTCGATTTGCAATATAAAACGAAGTATTTATAGCTTTGACCTAAAAGTAATTTGCAATGAATACTCATTAAGCATAGTTCTAGCCATCTTTACTAGTGTTGTGTTTTTCCTCTCTACAATGCCATTTTGTTATTGTGTTCTAGGAGTTGAGAAGTTATGAAAAATCTCATTTTCTAAGCAATAAGATTTAAAAGATTCATTTTGAAATTCTTTTCTATGGTCATTTCTTATAAAAGAAATGAAGTAACCCTTTTTATTTTGAATCCATTTTGCAAAAATTTTAAAAGCATCAAATCATGCTTTTGAGCTTAAAAGGATACCCAAGTAAACCTAGAGTACTCATCAACTAGGATAAGTGCATAATGTTTTCCACCTAAATTAGCACTCATAGTAGGTCTTATTAAGTCATATGAATTAATTAAAGAGGTTTAGATGTACTTACAATGTTCTTTGCTTTAAAGAAAGATTGATGTTGCTTTCCCATTTGGCAAGGACCATGTGTTTTGTCTTTATAACTTGGAAAGACCTTTTACTAGCTTCCCTTTTGATAAGCTTTGTAATAGCTCCATGATAGCATGTCCAAGTCTTCTATGCCAAAGCCAAGTTTTATTACTAAGAGACACAAGACACTTAAAGGATTGATTAGCCAAATTTTTTAAGTCAATTAGGTAGGTATTACACTTCCTTTCACCCTTGAAGACTACATTTTTATCCACCAAAGTGGTAACTCGGCATTCTCTAGGGTCAAAGGTGACTTTGTTACCCTTATCACACAATTAACTTACACTAAGCAAGTTATGTTCTAAGCAATCCACAAGTAAAACATCATTAAAAAGAGAACAACCATGCTTACCAATGGTGGCAATGCCAATCACCTTACCCTTAGCATTATTTCCAAATGTGACATTGCTACCCTCCTTTTCCTTTAGAGCCATGAATAGCTTCTTGTTGCCCGTCATGTGCTTTGAGCATCCGTTATCCATATGCCAATCATTTGTTTCATTGTTGGCTACAAAATAATCCTACACAACATAAGTAAATCATTTTTGCTTTGGTACCCAAGAATACTTAAGTCTTAGGGGGTTAGGTTTAAAAAGATCCTTCAAATTGAGGTGTGCCTTCCTAATATAATAATAAATGTTTATATGGCCAAATCTCATGCAATAGTGGATTGGAGTATAGATTTATGCGTCTTTCTCCTATACATTGCCTTGGTATGAGTGAGGTGTTTTCTTATTCCAAAATGATGTGAATGTGAACATAAACATGAACATGAATGAATAGGTGTAGAAATAGATTATATGTGTGTGTTTGAGTGAGCATACTTTTTATTGTAAATGTATTCATGATTGACCTTCTTAGAAATAGGCCTTGAGCCTTGTTACATCTTTCCTTTGCCCTTAGGCAATGATAGTTTAGTGCTTTGAGCACTTTTCTTTCCATCGACCTCAATACTTGATGTTTGAGGTGTTGAAGCTTTAATAATTTTTATGAGTGAAGGTTTAAAAGAAGAAGCTCCATTGAAGCTTAGACTATGCGTAACTAAGGAAGGTCTTTGTGATACAATAAATGTATTCAAAGCTTCATTTCCTTTATTGATCTTAGAAATAGAGTTTTTAAACTCAATGACTTTACCCTTCAAGGAGTCATTCTCTTTTCTTAATGATGTTAGGGATGAAAATGACTTGGATAGACTCTCGATAGACTTCTCGAGTTTTTTATTTGAAGTTGTCAATTCACTTACAAGACTGTTTGGGGATTTAAACTCATCCTCTAATATTATACACTTCTTCTTGTAAGATTTCATTTATGACTTATATTTGTCACATTTCAAAAGTGAAAGCTTATAAAAGCTCATCATCTACATCATCTAATTCATCAAATTATGCATAAGAGTGAGGTGAAGAGCTTACCTCATTTAGTAAATCTCCTTGAGCCAAGAAGCATAAGTTTGTAACCTCTTCCTTTTCATATTCTTCACTTGAGTTGTCATCCCAAGTGGCTTTGAAGCTTTTCCTTTTCTCTTTGTCCCCTTTCTTCTTCGTCTTCTTCAATTTGGGGCAGGCATATTTGATGTGCCCTTGCTTGTCACATTCATAACAAGTGACATCACTCAATCTTTTCTTAGGGTTTGGAGTTACTTTCTTGAAGCTTCTTCTTTCCTTTATTCTTCTAACTAGCTCCTTTATTCTTCTTGAATGCATTGCTAGCTCCTCATCCACTTTGTCACTTTCCTCTTCACTTGAGGCCACTTCAACTTCCTTCTCCTTTGATGAAGACTTGAGAGCCAAAGTGCTCCTTTCTGGTTTTTTTGATTTATCTCCTTAACCTCTCATCTTCTTCATTTCTTCATCCTTATTCAAGGCTAGCTCATGAGTTAAGAGCTTGCCTATTAGAATATCAATTGCACCTTTCATATCTCCGGATTGGACTCTTAGATACTGCACATCCTAGCACCAAACTTTTCAAGAAGTAAAGTTTTAAGAATTTTTGAATTTACCTCATGATTGGTGAGAATTCTCCTAAACTTCTTCATGCTTATGATAATTGCAAGGAGCCTATTTGTCATATTCATGATACTTTCCTCCTCCTTCATCATAAATAGCTTCCATTCCATCACATACATTTCAAGTTGGCTAGATTTCACCAAGGTAGTGCCTTCAAGGTAGTTTTCCAAGGCCTTCCAAATCCCATGAGCTGTAAGACAATGTTGGACCCTTCCAATTTCTTCTTTTAAGAGAGAACTTAGAAGGCTTGCCATAACTTTTTTATTTCTGCCATTGGATCTCCTATGAGCTTCAACTCACTCCTTTTTAGGGATCAATACCTTACTTTTATCCACCACCTTGGTAAGTGGCTTCCAATCATTTGCTACAATGTCCTAGAGGTCTACCACATCACTATCCAAGTAGATTTCCATCCTATAGTTCCAAAGAGTATAGTCTGCTTCATCAAAATATGGCTTGAGGTAAGTATGGATTCCTTCTTGTGCCATGATCTTTTCTCACGCAATTAAGCTTTGAAGTGAGACTTAGCTCTGATACCACTTGTTGGTCTAGCGCATCAAGAATGAGGATTAAATTGGTGGGAGATTAACAATTTAAAGAATGGTAAAGTGTTTAGAGAATTAAGAAGGAGAAGAGAAAATAAACACAAGATGTTTATAGTGGTTCAGGTGTTAATAAACCCTACATCCGCTCCCCAGTTCTTCACAATTGGGTATTCCACTTAAATAAACTGGTGTTTTCAAGCTCACACCTAACTTATACAATTTGTATTTTATGGCTCACACATAACCCTTATAACTTATGTTTTTAGGTTCACACAAAACCTCTCATAAGTGTTTTGGATAGGCTCACACTTTAACCTCTTACAAGAGTTTTGAAAGGTAGGCTAACTCTCAACCTACTTACAAAGGTGTTTAATGCTAACACTAAGCAATCAATAACACATAAAGAAGAGTAAGAAGAATGAGTAGCAAATTTGCAAGAGTTTGGTTACAATCAATGAAATTCTCTTGCATTTACATCTGTTTGGTGAAGTATTTATATCAAACATCTACCAAAGTGATGTTACTCAAAAACTATCCCTAAATCTCCAAGTTATGCTAGATAGATTTTGCATTAAATGCCTGTCGGATAGAAGTCACGATCATGACTAGCATTTTGCATTCATGATTTTCCAATTTACACTGAGGAGCTAGAAATTGTGGCAGGAAACTCCGTTATGTGTCGAACGACCAGTCCACGTTTCTTTCACCCATTGGTTGTCCAAGAAATATAGCCATTGTGTTTAGCCATTGGGCACGATTGAGATCGTAAATTCCTTTATTTAGTGAGGAGACAACACTTTCTTGAGTTGCAATCGCGACATATGCTTCGCCCTTGTGATTTTTGACATTCTAATAGTGGCCTTGGACACTTGGCATGCTATGGTTGTAGAGTTGGTTCCCTCCTTTGTTACTATGAAATTCATGATTGCGACATAAGACGCGAATGCCACCTTAAATTTCTCTATGAATCAAGCAAGCTTCCTTCGGCTGAATCGTGACTGCGAATTCGTCCACGAATTCTTCTGGCATAGCTCCATCCATCCTTATTGCAAGGACACAATCACGAATTAGGGGATACTGACCACGAATTTGGATGTCCTTCTTAAAGTTGGAGATTTTGACTTCCATCCAACATTCCAATGAAGAAATATCTTATATATTGCAAATAAAACTTAAACAAAACATTAGAACTAATTAGTCTCCATTGTCAAGATCAAAAGGGGCTTGTCACTTAAGTTTGACTAATCTAATCTAATAAGTCCAATACTTTTCCATGATAAAATTAAGGGATTTTTCTTCAATTGTGTTGAATTCTATTGATTTAATGTGTTTGTGGTTAATGGCTTATGTATATAAATGGCCACATATGTGCAATGGTTGAAAGTCTAGATCATAGAGCTAAAGTGGAAGTCTAGGGTTAGTCCTAATATGTTAAACTAAAAGATTGAAACCATGAGAGTAGGTTTGACTTTTAGAGAAGTCAATAGGATATTAAAAAAACTGAATTTTATTGAATTTTATGACCATGAGAGTAAGCATAATTTCAGTAATAATATATTCTATTTTGCTCGAGAGAGATTATTGCGTTATTTAGAAAAATTCTTCTTAAAGCTTAACCCATTCACATTTGAAATAAAACTCTTGGTATAATTGTGGAATAGTATTGTGGTGCAGTCGAATTTCTTAGAAATTATTTGTATATGAGTATCTTTCCACATAATTTCTATTTTGTTAAATTAATTTAGAATTTTTAGATTTTTAATTATTTACTTCTTCAAAATTTAGCTGCTAGATAATAGGAAAAATGAGTCATTGTTGGTACTTATGTGAATCAATTCTCATGAGAACGATATCTATTTTTATTATATTACTTGAAGTGATTTGTGCACTTGCAAGGGTTTTACATGCAACTAGTCTTTGGCACTATTCTCTGGGGCTGATTTTTATAACATATATTTCATTAAAGATTTCTATTAATTTAGTTTTAAATTTTTGCATTTTAATTTTTTTTTTGGGTAATCGTAGTGTTTGTTTCTTTTAATAGGTGAAGCCCTAAGTGTTTGTAATGTTCAAAAAGCTTATAATTATTCAAGTTTGATCCTTAAATCAAGCATACTTTCCATCATTGAAGGTGAATCCAAAATAGAAAAGGAACTTGCTCAGGGTCATAATGGTCGACAAAAGACAACTAGGAGTTTTGTGATATTTTGCTATGCCACAAACTCAAGAGATTCAATCCAACGTTTTAGGCTTACTATTTCATGCAATAACTTTGGGATCAAACTAGCAATTATCCAAACAGTGTAATAAAATACTTTTAAGGGACAAGTTAATGAGGATCCAAATGCCTATAACGCCAATTTCCTTGAGATTTGTGAAACCTTCAAAATCAATAGGGCAACTAATGATGTAATCCAATTGAGACTTTTCTCTTTTTCCTTGAGATATAAAGTTAAATGATGGTAGAATTCTATAACACCTAATTCATTTACTACATGAATTGAGATTTCTAAGGCCTTCTTGGCAAAATATATCCGTTCGAGCAAGATTGCACAATTGAGGCAAGCTATTGCAAGCTTTTAACAAGGGCCTAGTGAGATATTATATAAAGCATGAGAGAGATTTAAAGAGCTATAAAGAATGTGTCCAAATCATGGGTTACCAAATTGGTTGATAGTCCAAACCTTTTATAATGTGCTTAATCATTTAGTATATATTACTATTGATGTCGTCCGATAAGGTGTACTCATGAAAAAGTCAACTAATAAAGCTTATTCTTTATTGGAAGAGATGGCCTCAAACAACTACCAATGGGTAAGTGAGAGGGGAATCAATAAGCAAGCTATGAGTATTTATGATATTGATGCTTACATAATTCTAAATGCCAATGTAGATGTTTTTGCAAATAATCTTAAGGGTATGAGTGTGCATGCCATTAATACCATACTGGTGAATTATGAATGGTTTGGTGAAGGAAATTTGAGTATTAAATGCTGATTGGGGAGTCATTTTGCTTAAAATTCAATTGAACATGTGTAATATGTTTCCAATTTCAATAGGTAACCCTATAATCTATACTCCAACACCTATATCCCCGGGTGGAGGAATGATCCCAACTTCTCATGGAGTAACTAAGTAAATGAAACTAAACCTTCTCATCCCTTAGTTTTCCTCAAAGGTATCAAGGTAGTATGCTTATATCCCAAAACACTTAATAAAAGGAGAAGCATTCATAAGACATGAAAAGTTTTTTATTGAGAAATTTGAAAAAGTGGAGACAAAATAGATAGGCTTGAGCTTAGGGTGAATCAAATGAAGCAATATAACTGGAACTTTGAGATACAAATTGGGCAATTGGTAAATAATTTTGGTATAAGAATGTAAGGTACATTGCCTAGCAAGACTAAAATTAACTTAAGAGAGCAATGCAAGACGTTAACTTTGAGGAGTCGTATGGAGATACCAAACCCCCAATGCAAGGATAAGGGTGAAAGTGAGAAAATAACCCAAAAATGCCTAAAATTCTTGAAATTACTGAAAATTTAGTCCATGAAGATGGAGAAGTGACCTTAAATTTCAATCTGAACAAGAATGATAAAGTGGAAAAAGCGAAAGAGGAAGAAAAAAACAAGTCTACAATAGTAAAACCTTATGTTCCACCCATTCCTTTTCATCAACGATTACAAAAACATAAGTTAAATAAGTAATATGAGAAGTTCTTAGAGATGTTCAAACAACTTCACATTAATATTCCTTTTGTTGACACATTAGCACTGTAACGACCATTTTCATTTGCAAATCATGGCATTCATATCCATAAATACATATGCATAAAGGTTTAATCATCATACATACACAATCCAACATGTATTTAATGTACGCATATGTTAACTAATGTTCAAGGCTAGTGACCATAAACTAGTTCCTATCTAGATATATGTACATGACACAAAAAGCACTGTAACGACCATTTTCATTTGCAAATCATGGCATTCATATCCACAAATACATATGCATAAAGGTTTAATCATCATACATACATAATCTAATATGTATTTAATGTACACATATGTTAACTAATGTTTAAGGCTAGTGGTCATAAACTAGTTCCTATCTAGGTATATGTACATGAAACAAGGAGAAAGAGAAGGAGAGAGAGAGAGAGAGAGAGAGAGAGAGAGAGAGAGAGTTGGAATTTAGCTGATGACTTATGGTCCATGTGTCTCTATGCAAAAATCTATGCACCAAAGTATCCAAACCTTATGCTTCAGTATCTAAAAAGCATAATTACGATTTGGTGAGTCACAAATCAATGAATAAAAACAATAATCATATTCATATGGCACAACCAATAATCAAATGTCATCAGGATGCATTATAAGTATAACAATTGGCTATGTAAGTGCAAGTGCAATAGATTGATTTTTATCGTGAACTTGCAAGGCAAACACTGCTCCTGAGAATTCATGTGATTCAAGTGACATTTGATTTTGCTGTCCAGCATATAATAAGTGAATCATTTGATCAATAACAAGTGCCAATAGAACATATTAGCCCCTTTTTCTAAGTAATATACAAGTGTTTGACAAGCTGATAACAACATCCTTTTGGTTCCATATACAAGTGTTCATTCATAATGGTATACCAAGTAATCATTAACAACATATAAATCTCACTTGACTTGTATTCACATGTAAATGTAACAATTCAATCACATATATAAGAAATAAAACATAATCATGTCATAAAATTATCACACCTACACATTAGAATCTAATTATGGTTTTTACTCACATTTTGATGTGACCAACCTTTATGGTAGTTTTGGTTCTCTCTCTAAGGCTTCCTCAAAGTGTTGAGATCCTAACATTTGACACATATATGTTTATAAGTATGCCAAAATGATTATGAATGCTTGGTATTGCATGATCCATGCAAGTGGACCTAGTGTTTACGCATATTTTCCTTATAAGGTAGCCTGACCTTTCTACACTCTGATAATAATAACTTTAGATATAGTCATCCAAATAACTTCATTCCTTTTTACAACAAAAATATACATATAATGATACAACATAGTCAAATTTCAAGTCAATATAAGACATATAGAAAATGTGGTGAATTTTTGAATTTTACCCTGTTTCAATGTCATCTCAGTTTAAAAAGGTCTTACATTCTTAGGTATATCTCAAATTATACAAAAAAAAAAAAAATTACAAAAATGATCTGCCAAAAGTTACAAAACACATAAAGTAACATTTTCATATTTTCTCATTGTCTAGTTTAGTCTATAAAGTCACCAAAACAAATGACCAACCTCAGGGTGAGTAGGTTTTCAACATGTTGACAATCAGTCTTGATGAAGGTGCAATATCTCATCAATCATGTTAAATTTGGCAAAAATATTTCATAGTCAAGTATATCAAACATAAATATATAACTTTAAAGTTTGGCCATATCATCAAATTCTGAATCTATTACCATCAAATTCTTAGAAAACAAAATTAAAAGATAAGTGAAGTTCATCGGGTTCAGGGTCAGTCACCATCACTGAGCCATATTTCTTTCCACACAACAATCAAGCAAAACTGCTTTATAGATTTTTAAAAGGGATATAAGCCTACAAATTTCATGTTTTTCACTTTGTCTAAATAAGAATATAAGGTCATCAAAATATAAAAAAATAGAAAGACTGAGGTGATTTCAGTATGTTGTGAACCAGCCCTAATGAAGGAGCCATATCTCCTTACACATACTAAATTAAACAAAAGTGTTTTACATGCATCCATATGGAGCATAAGGCTAAAACTTTCATAGTTTTTACATTCCATAAATCCTTTTCTAGGGTTATGGAATCGTGGGTACAAAATTATGCTCTAACAATAAAACCAACAAAACCAACTCTTGTTTCTCTTGAATTTCAACTTCCATACATGAGCTCTACCTCAAATACTCCATAATTCTTACTAACCATGCATGATTAATATGTCATGAAGGAGTAATTTCATATGGGAAAAGATAAATTAACTTACAAATTTTTCTAGAACTAGAAAACCTTAGGAATATTTCCTAGGCAGCTCACTCTTCTCCCTCTCCTTCTTCTTTTTCTTCTTATTCTTCTTCCTTTCTTTCTTTGTTCCTTAGCTCTCTCTTTCTTCTAATGCCCTTCAAATTTAAGCTCTCTATTTTGATCCTAGAGGATGAAAAATTCCACTTGTAAACCTATTGTAACAAGAAAAAATCATGGTGTCTCATTTCCATTGGTTGAAAGTTCACATTTCCTCTTTTAGTCCCTTTTTTTCGCTCCTTTATCACCTCCATCCATTTCCTAATCCCTATATACCCCTTATACTTTTAAATAAGCTCTAAAACACTACTATTTATGATACTTTAACATGCACACAACATAAGATAATTTTCCATGCAACTATCCAAACATTACATATATGTTCAAGCGTCCCGAATGCAATGGTGCAAGTGTTATCATCGTGCTTATCTAAGTCACATATATATATGATCATTTATCTATTGCATATGTTCATGTGGGATTGTAAATCATTTATGCAATGAATATGTTCATGTAAGAATGCCAAGAAATGTGGATAGGGATGTTACATTTCTTCCTCTCTTATAAAAAATTTCATCCTTAAAATTCAATACATGTAAATAAATATGGATATTAGCGTTTAATGTTCTCTTCTGTTTCCTATATGGCCTATTCTTATGTGTGGTCTCTCTATAAAACCTCAACCAAAAGGATTTCTCAATTTCATAACTATTTTGTCTTTTAACCAATGATTTCACTAGTTCTTCAATGTAACTTACATCATTTGCAATTGTTATTGCTAGAGCCCTATGTATGTGTGTAGGATCAAACTGATACTTTCTAAGCATGCTCACATTGAATACATCATGAATTTAAGTCATCTCTAATGGTAGTGCTAACCTGTAAGCCAATGGATTGATTCTTTCTATGATCTCCTATGGCATATGTATCGAGGACTCAATTTCCCCTTCTTGCCAAATTGAATTATTCCTTTCCATGGTGAAACTCGAAGGAACACTTTATCTCCTACCTTATATTCCATTTCGCTTATGTGTTGTTCTACATAGCTTTTTTACCTGTCTTATGCTACTTTAAGTTTGCTCTTGATTACCTTCACCTTGTCCACAGTGTCTTGCACTAGTTTTGACCCTTCTAAAACATATATTCCTTCTTTCTCCCAATAGATAGGACTTCAACATTTTCTTCCATATAGTGCTTCATATGGTACCATCTGTATATTGCTATAATAATTATTACTATAATTAAATTCAATCAAGGCAATATATTCATCCTATATACCTTTGAACTTTATCACACAAGCTTGAAGCATGTCTTTAAGTGTCTGAATTGTCCTTTATGATTTCCCATATGTCTGAGAATGAAAAGCAGTATTAAAACTCAACTTAGTACCCAAAGCTTGTTGTAAATTGACCCAAATTGAGATGAAAATCATGGATCTCTATTCGAAACAATAGACACTGAAACGCCATGTAATCTGATAATTTCATCCATATATATTTTGGGCTAAATGCTTAAGTAAACTACCCCATCGAATAGGCAAAAAGTGTGTTGACTTAGTTAGTATATCAATGATCACCCATATAGCACCATTCTTCTTCAAAGTCCTCGACAACCCATATATAAAGTCCATGGTTATTTTTTCTCATTTCCATACTGGAATCATCAATGGTTTTAATTTTTCAACTGGTGCTTAATGTTCCATTTTGATCTCTGACAAGTAAAACTTGTTAAAACTTAGGCTACTACATCTTTCTTCATTTTAGGTCACCAAAAATGTGATCGCAAGGTATTATATATTTTTTGTCATTCATGGATGCCTAACATATGGAGCATTATATGCTTCTTCTTAGATTTCTCTTTGCAAGTTATCAATTTTAGACACATAAATATGAGAACCCAACATCAAGGCATCATTTTTAATATCAAAATCAACATGTCTCCCCTATTTTACCATTTCAATCATTTTTTGTAACTTTGGATCCTTGCCCTGTGCTTCTTTAATTCAATCATGCAACATTTGTCTCACTTGAAAAGTTACAATTAATACCTCATTCTTTTATATGTTTAGTTCTATATTCCTAGCTCGTAATTGAACTAAATAAGATAATGGAAATACCTGTAAATGAGCTGCACCGCTTTTTGATTTCTTGCTCAAAGTATCAACAACCATATTTACCTTCCTTGGATGATACTCAATGGTGCAATCATAATCTTTTAGCTGTTCTAACCTCCTTTTCTGTCTCATGTTTAATTCTTTTTGGCTCATCAAATACTTCAAGCTCTTGTGGTATGTAAATATGTGAAAAGTTTCTCTATAGAAGTAACATCTCCATATTTTCAAAGCAAACATAATAATAGTAAGTTCTAGGTTATGTAATGGGTAAGATAATTCATAAAGTTTCAATTGTCTAGATGCATATGCAATTACCTTACCATGCTGTATTAAAACACATCCTAGACCTTGATGAGAAGCATCACTATAAACTGTAAATCCTCCATTATCGATAGGAATGGCTATCACTTGTCAATTTGTCTTTTAATTCATCAAAACTCTTATGGCATGCTTTAGACCACTGAAATGCTAAATTTTTTTGAAGTAATTTAGTCAACGGAGTAGTTATAAGTGAAAACCCCTTAACAAATCGATGATAATACCCAACTAATCCTAAGAAACTTCAAACTTTTGCAACATTCTTTGGGGTTTCCCATTTTACCATTGCTTCAATTTTGTTTGGATTCACCTCTATGACCTTTTCAGAAACTATATGTCTAAAAAATACCACATGGTCAATTTAGAATTCACACTTACTTAATTTAGCTAATAGTTATTTGTCTCTCAAAATTTGCAATAGAATCCTTAAATGTTGTTCATGCTCCTATTTGCTCCTTGAATACACCAGTATGTCATCAATGAACACAATTACAAATTTGTCTAAGTAAGGTTGGAATACTTTGTTCATAAGAGCCATAAATGCAGCTGGTGCATTAGTCAAACCAAATGGCATCACCAAAAATTCATAATGCCTATACCTAGTTCGAAAAGCTATCTTTGGTACGTCTGGGTTTGAAATTTTGAGCTGATAATATCTTGATTTTAAGTCAATTTTACAAAACACCTATGCTCCTTGTAACTGGTCAAACATATCATCTATACTTGGTAAAGGATACTTGTTCTTCATAGTAACCTGATTTAACTGCCTATAATTAATACACAACCTCATTGTCCCATCTTTCTTTTTAACAAATAATACTAAAGCACCCTAAGGTGACACACTGGATCTGATGAATCCTTTTTAAGTGGTTCCTGTAATTGGGTCTTTAATTCTCTCAACTCAGCTGAAGCCATCCTATAAGGTGGAATGGATATCGGTGTAGTTCTTGAGACTAACTCAATTATGAATTCTATCTCCCCATCAGGTTATAAACCAGGTAAGTTAGCTTGGAAAACATCTGGAAACTCATTTACCATGAAAATATTTTCAAGTAATTAATTTGTGAAACTTGTGTCTACCACATGTGCCAAATAAGCCTCACAACCACTTTTAATCATACAAAAAGCCTTGACAACAAAAACTGGACATGCAAGTACAATTTGCCTTTCCCCTTAAAACATAACCCTTGTATGATTTGGAGATTCCATAATAACTTACTTGGTAAAATAATTCACTATTGCATGATATTTGGACAACCAGTCCATACCCAGTATCACATTAAATTCACGAAGTGGTAACAGTACTAGATTAACATTCAACTCAACATCATTAATATGAATTGCATAATCATGACATACCTTATCCATAATCATCACATGTCTCAAAGGAGTAGGTTAAACCCTAATGGTTGATGCTACTACAGAATTGTGATGCCATGTTCAATAAAATGAATGAATGTGTGGAGCAAGGATCAATTAATGCATCAACTTCTAAATCATGGAGAAAAAGTCTACTAGTGATTACTTCTAAAGCTACAATAGCTTCTTAGCTAGTCATGGCAAATATTCTGGCATTTGTCAAGGGTCTAGAACACTGACCTTCTTAACTGCTCATACCATGGCCAATTGTGGTTGTTTTACCTCTGCCTCTGCCTCTGCCTCTACCAAATGATACTCCAACTCCACTTGCCTTTGAAACTTTAATTATGGATTCTGATGTAGCTCTGCTTGTGCCTTTGTCTCCCTCTGAAATTCTAAATCTTTTAGAACAATCTTTAAGCATATGATCAAAAGACCCATAAAAGTAGCACCCACTAGTCAATTTTCTACATTCACCTATATGTTGTTTGCCACAATGTGCACATGAGGGTCATTGTTGCATAACATGGCCTTGACCTCTGCTTACAAATGATGAAACTCCTAATCCTCTACTTTTGTTGCTAGAGTAACCCCCCTAGCACTAGACTGTGATGGCATTTAATTTTTACATTTACCTTTCTTTCTGTTAAAATCTCCCATAAACTTAATAGGCCCTCTTTTTACTCGTTACTCTATCCTTTCTTTTTCTAATCTTTCCACCCTGATTGTAGTAGCTTTTAGCTTGGTATATCTTTCAAGATCTGCAACTGTGGTCTTACTTTTGATCTCATATCTCAGTCCCTCTTCAAACTTTTGACATTTGTCTTTGTCAATGGCCACCATGAAGGATGCATAATGAGACAATTGATTAAAATTTACCTCATACTCGACCCCCCTACTTTAGGTTCAAAAATTCCTTTCTTTTATCATCTTTATGCACTTCTGGCATGTAATTATTATTTAACTCACAAATAAAATCATCCTATGAAAGCACTGGATGCTAGACATCACTCCCTGGAGTGGTTTCCCACTAATAATATGCATCTCTCTGTAATAGCGACATTGCATAATCAAACTTTTCTTCTGGTGAGCATTCCATCAAATTCAAAATTGTCTTGTTCTTTTTAGCCATATCTCTACCACTGATGGATTTGTGGTACCACTAAAGTCCACTGCATCCTATTTTCTTAATTTGTCATACCTTCTTTCTTTTTAAATTTTTAGACTCTGCATTATTGGTTCACCGATTCTATGTTATGGTTGCCCATGAGATATGTCTTATGCATGAAAACATATAGGAGATCTAACTCTATCAGTAGGTTGATCTCTTAATGGTTGGCATGATGCTTCTATGGAATGCAAATAAGCTAAATCCTCTCTCCTTGGTGAGCCATGAGTACTCCCATGACTACCTTCTGAAAATTCCCTATAGACATATAAGACTATGTCATATGATAATGCATGATAGTGTAAAAGTTATGTCATGTTCATATGTATGTCGCTAAGGAACCAATCCCTGCTCTGATACTAAAAACTGTAATGACCATTTTCATTTGCAAATCATGACATACATATCCAAAAACACATATGCATAAAGGTTTATTCATCATACATACATAATCCAACATGTATTTAATGTACACATATGTTAACTAATGTTCAAGGCTAGTGACCATAAACTAGTTCCTAACTAGATATATGTACATGACATAAGGAGAGAGATAGAGAGAGATAGAGAGAGTTTGAATTCAGCCGAGGACCTGTGGTCCATATGTCTCTATGCACCAAAGTATCCAAACCTTATGCTTCAGTATCGAAAAACTAGATTACGATTTTATGAGTCGTGACTCAATGAATAAAAATAATAATCAAATTCTTATGACACAACCGACAATCAAATATCATCAGGATACAATATAAGTATAATAATTGACTATGCAAGAATTTACTATGCAAGTGCAAGTGTAATAGATTGATTTTTGTCATGACCTTACAAGGTAAACACCACTCCCGAGAATTCATGTGATTCAAATGACATTTGATTTTACTAGCCAACATATAACAAATGAATCATTTGATCAATAACATGTGCCAATAGGACATATTGGCCCCCTTTTCTAAGTGATTTGCAAGTGTTTGACAAGCCAGTCAGAACATCCTTTTAGTTCCCTATGTAAGTGTTCATTCACAATGGTATACCAAGTAATCATTAACAACATATAAATCTCACTTGACTTGTATTCACATGTAAAATGTAACAATTCAATCACATATACAAGTAATAGAACATAATCATGTCATAAAATTATCACACATACACATTAGAATCTAATTATGGTTTTTACTTAACATTTGATGTGACTAACCTTTATGGTAGGTTTGGTTCTCTCTCTAGGGCTTCCTCAGAGTGTTAAGATCCTAACATTTGATACATACATGGTTATAAGTATGTCAAAATGATTATGAATGCTTGGTGTGCAACTATGACATGATCCATGCAAGTGGACCTAATGTTTATGCATATTTTCCTTATATGGCAGCCTGACCTTGCTACACTCTCATAGTAATAACTTTAGATATACTCATCCAAATGATTCATTCTTTTTTTCAAATAAAATAAACACATAATGATACAATATAGTTAAATTTCAAGTCAATATATGACATATAGAAAATGTGGTGAATTTTTAAATTTTTCCCCATTTCAATGTCATCTTAGTCTGAGAAGGTCTTACATTTTTAGGTATATCTCAGATTATACAAACAAAATTGCAAAATTGATCTATCAAAAGTTACAAAACATATAAAGGAATGTTTTTCATATTTTACTCATTGACTAATTCAGTCAATAAATTCACTAAAACAAATGACAAATCGTAAGGTGAGCAGGTTTTCAATATGTTGATAATCAGTCATGATGAGGGTATAATATCTCACCAACCATGTTAAATTTGCCAAAAATATTTCTTAATAATATAGATTAGACATAAATATACAACTTTCAAGTTTGGCACATCAACAAATTCTAAATCTATGGCCATTAAATTCTTAGAAAACAAAATTAAAAGATAAGTGAGGTTTCATCGGGTTCAAGGTCAGTCTCCATCACTGCACCATATTTCTTTCCACATAACAAATCAAGTAAAACTGCTTTATATATTTTTAGAGGGGATATAACCTTAAAAATTTCATATTTTTCACTTTGTCTAAATCAGAACATAAGGTCATCAAAATATAAAAAAATAGAAAGACTGAGGTGATTTCAGTTGGTTGTGAACCAGCCCTAATGAAGGAGCCATATCTCTTCACACACACCAAATTAAGCAAAAGTGTTTTTTACATGCATCTATATGGGGCATAAGGCTACAAATTTCATATTTTTCTACATTCCATAATTTCTCTTATAGGGTTATGAAATCGTGGGTACAAAATTATGCTCTAACAATAAAACCAACACAATCAGCTCTTATTTCTCTTCAATTTCAACTTCCATACATGAGCTCTACCTTAAATACTCCATAATTCTTACTAAATATGCATGATTAGCATCTCATGAGGGAGTAATTTCATAGATGAAGAAGATAAATTAATTTACCTATTTTCTTAGAACCAGAAAAGCATAGGAATCTTTCCTAGGCAACTCACTCTTCTCCCTCTCCTTCTTCTTCTTCTTCCTTAGCTCTCTATTTCTTTTGCTACCCCTTATGTTTAACCTCTTTATTCTTATCCTAAAGGATGAAAAATTCCAATTGCAAATCTATTGTAATAAGACAAAATCATGTTGTCTCATTTCCATTAGTTGGAAGTTCATTTTTCCTCTTTTAGTCCCTCTTCTTCACTCCTTCATCACTTTGATCCATTTCCTAAGCCCATATGCTCCTTATACTTTTAAATAAGCTCTAGAACACCATTATTTATGATGTTATAATATGCACACAACATAAGATAATTTTTCATGCAATTATACAAACATTACATATATGTTCAAGCGTCCCAAATGAAATAGTGCAAATGTCATCATCGTGCTTATCCAATTCACATATCTAAATGATCATTTATCTATTGCATATGTTCATGTGGGATTGCTAATCATTTATGCAATGAATGTGCTCATGTAAGAATGCCAATGAATGTGGATAAGGATGTTACAAGCACAAATGCTTAAATATGCGAAATTTCTTATGGATCTTTTGTCTTACATGAGGAAATTGGAGCAATATGAGACAATAGCCTTCTTTGAAGAATGTAGTGTAATAATTCAAAATAAGCTTCCACCTAAGTGATAGGAGTCATTTTAACATACATTTTAGGTTAATAAATTAGGAGTTTTTTTTTGTATAAGTTAATTTTCTATCTCTTTTATGTCACATAGGAATGTATTGAAAAGGAGATAAATTATAGTTTTAGCAATGTTATATAGGCTATTGCATGACCCATGCATTAGACCATGCAAAGATATAGAGTTGACCATTCAAAGATATAGAGTTGACCATTCAGTAGAGCAAAATGGCATATACAGTTAAGTGTATGGGCAGTTATATGGCCCATATATTGAACCACGCAAAATGTCTGATCTAAAATTGAAAATGCAAATTGCAAAATATTTTAAAGAGATTTGACCTATTTGGGTAGAGATTCATGGGAAAAAACAGAGCAGATTTTTTGGAAAGAAAGTGGGTCCAATCTCTGTACCAAATAAAAAGAAGATTTTATGAAGATTAGAGGCGATTCTCTTTTAAGGTTTTTCATTAAATTTGTTTAGTAAGACCTTTTTCTTTGGAAAATTCTTCTACTCAATTTAACAGATTTCTTCTTTTTCATTTCTTTTTCCTTTTTTAGGATCAACTAATTTTTCAATTCTAAGGATTAGAGGAAGCCTAATATTTATTTTATGAATCTATGAAGTAATTTTGTTTCAATTGTATTAGATGTCTTAGTTTAATATGTTTGAGCTTAATTGATCTTGTATATATGGACAACTGCATATATGCAATGTTTGGAATTCTAGATGATGGAGTGAGAGTGAAAGTCTAGGGTTAGTCCTAACATATTAAACTAGGAGATTGAGACCACAAGAGTAGGGTCGACTTCTAGAGATATTCAAGGATTATTCATTAAGCTTAATGCATTATTATTGAATTTTGTGACCACGAGAATAGGTATAATTTTAGTAATAATATACTCAATTTTGCTCAAGAGAGATTATTAGGTAAATTAGGAGAATCCATCTTCAAGCACAATCCAATCTCAATTGATACAATTCTCTTGATATATTTATGAAATGATATTGTGGTGTACCCTAATTCCCTAGAAATCATTATCATAGAGTATTTTTAGTTTAATTTCAATTTTGTTTAATTATTTTTGTAATATCAAATCTTATTTATTATCCTTTTCATTATTTGATTGCTAGATAATAGGAAAATTTAGTTCTTTGGTACTTGTGAAATAATCCTTATGGGAATGATCTCTACTTATCATTGTATTACTTGAGCAATTTGTTTACTTGCAAAAGTGACGTATGCAACACTAATCTTATGGATCCAAGAAGTTGCTATATTCCTTACCAAAATTCTAATTGCAAATTTGGTAGAGCACTATGTAATTTGGGTGTTAATATAAGTCTAATGCCTCTTTCTATTTGCAAAAAATTGAATCTTGAAATTCATCCAATCACGATGACCTTGTAACTTGTGGATCACTCTATTAAACACCTGGTTTGAGTGGTGAAGAATGTTCTCATGCAAGTAGGGAAGTTCTTCATTCCAATGGATTTCCTTGTGCTATGGGGCTGTAGACACAATATTGATCCTTAAAAGACCCTTTTTGACAACTATGGGGCTATAATTGATGTGAAGAATGACAAATTCACTATAAATGTGATAAGAGAGTATTGAATTCAATGTTTTCAAAGCAATAAAACAAACTTCTCCCATTAAAGATTAGTATAAAATAGATGTGATTAGTGGTTTAGTGTAAGAGGTGCTTGAAAAGGAGCATCATAAAGATCCATTTGAAGCTTGGTTGGTTCAAGGCATATCATCATCATATGAGAATTATGAAATTACAAGTGTCACCCACCTTTTGGAAGTTAATCATCCATTTAAAAATTTTAGGTTTGAGTAATTGTGATAAGGTAAGGCTGTTCCTCCCTCTTTTATTAAAAATGCTCCAATTTTAGAGCTAAAACCTCTTGCCCATCATCTAAGGTATGCATTTTCTTGGTGAAAACCAAACTTTGGTGGTGATAATTTTATCAAATTTGACCAAATTACAAGAAGAAAAATTATTGAGAGAGAGTTAAAGAAAGGAAGAGAGCCATAAGATGGACCATTTGTGACATTAGGGGGATTGGTCCTTCCTTTAGCATGCATAGAATCCTCATGAAGGATGAACACAAACAATCTATTAAGCACCAATAAAGATTAAATCCTAATATGAAAGATGTGGTGAGGGCTAAAAGTTTAAAACTTTTGGATGAAGGTATATACCTAATATATTCAATAGCTCATGTGGGAGTCCTGTGTAAGTTGTGCCTAAAATGGGTGGGATGACTATACTTGCAAATGAGCAAAATGAATTAATTCCCATTAGAATGATTACCAATGGATAGGATGTATAGATTATAGGAAGCTTAGTAAGGCCACTCGCAAGGATCACTTTCCATTACCATTTATAGATTAAATGCTTGAAAGGATTATGGGTCAGGCTTATTATTGCTGTTTAGATGTTTTAGGCACAATCAAATTCTCATTAATCTAGAAGACTAAGAAAAAACTACCTTCACTTATCCATATGACATAATTGTATTTAAGTGAATGTCGTTTGGTTTGTACAATGCACTAGCTACATTTCAATAGTGTATAATGGCCATTTTTAATGATTTTATTGAGAAAACTATGTAAATCTTTATGGATGGTTTTTTCGTATTTAGAGATTTTTTTATGTATGTTTAGCTAACCTTTTTAAGATTTTTACAGTGTTGTAAAGAGACCAACCTGACATTAAATTAAGAGAAATGCCATTTTATGAAGCAAGAAAATGTTGTTCTTGGCCATAAGGTGTCTTTAAGAGGTATAAAGGTAGATAAGTCAAAGATAAAGATCATTAAGAAGATGCCTCAACCCACATCCACCAAGGGATTATGAAGTTTTCTGGGTATATGGGATTTTACCAATGTTTTATGAAGGATTTTTCTAAGATTACAAAACCTCTTTGCAATTTACTTTATAAAGATGTTATATTTAATTTTGACTAAGAGTGTTTGGATGCTTTTTATAAGTTAAAAAGGCCTTGACAATTAACACAAATCATAGTAGCCCCAAATTGGATCAAACCATTTGAGCTTATGTGTGATGTAAGTAATTATGTCAGTAGAGCTATTTTAGGCCAAAAGAAATATAAACGAATGCATGTTATCTAATATGCAAGTAAAATGCTCAATGAAGCTCAAGTGAATTATGCCACCATGGAGAAGGAGTTGCTTACTATTGTGTATGCATTTGAAAAATTCATATCGTATTTAGCAGGCTTTAAAGTCATTATATATGTGGACTATGTTGCGATTAAGTACCTTTTGAGTAAGAAAAATGCCAAGCTTTGTCTAATACATTTGGTAATTCTTTTGTAAAAATTTGATCTTGAAAATCTGTAATAAAAAAAAGGATTGGGAATGTCTGATCACTTCTCTAGAATTCAGCTTAAGGAAGATGAGAAAGATGATATGGCAATTACATAGACATTCCTAAATGAACAACTTTTTGTTCTTACAGTTGGCACACCTTGATATGTTGATATTGTGAACTATATAGTGAATGGAATTCTCCCTTCAGACTTGTCATTCTAGCAAAAAAGAAATTCTCGACATATTGCAAACACTAGTTTTAGGAGGAACCCACATTGTTATAAACATTATGTTGATGGCCTTATTCCAAGGTGCATTCCTAAAGAAGAAGTGCATGGAATTCTCAACTGTTGTCATTCTTTAGATAGTGGTGGTCATTTTAGCACCATGAAAATAGTTGTAAAGTGGATTTTATTAGCCAACGATGTTTGAAGATACTTGGAAATTCATGCATTCATGTGATCATTGTTAAAGAATAGGAAACATATCCAGACATCATGAAGTGCCATTAAATATTATTTTGGAGGTAGAGTTATTTATTATATGGGGTATTGACTTCATGGGCCCTTTTCCTCCATCTTATGGGCAATACCAAATCTTAATTATAAATGATTATGTGTCTAAATGGATTAAGACAATAGCTTCCCTTATAAATAAAGCTAAGGTGGTAACCAGATTCATGAAGTGATTCATTTTCTCAAGGTTCGAAGTGCCTAAAGCCATTAGGAAGGACACATTTTTGTAATAGGAAATTTGAAATTGTACTAAAGAAATTTAGAGTTACGCATAAGTTGTCACCCCATATCATCCATAGAAGAGTGGGTAAGTAAAAATCTCCAATAAAGAGCTAAACCATATTTTGGAGAAAACTATTTCTAATTTAAGAAATGATTGGTCACTAAAACTTGATGATGCATTATGGGCATACAAATGACATTTAAAATGCCCTTTGAAATGTCTCATTACCATATAGTTTTTGGAAAGCATACCACCTTCTTATGGAATTAGAGCACAAGGCATATTAGGCCATTAAGTTGTTGAATTTTGATTTTAAGAAAGCTAGAGAAAATTGTTAACTTCAATTGAATGTGCTAATAAATTTTGATTGAATGCTTATGAGAGTGCTATAATTTAGAAGGAGTAAGCTTTGACACAACAAGGATATCCATAAATGGTCTTTTGAAGGAGGAAAACATATGTTTTTGTTCAACTTCAAACTTAAAATCTTTCATGCGAAATTGAAATCATGTTGGTCCAGGCCATTCAAAGTGGTGTAAATCTTTCCTCATGTAGCAATGGAGTTATAAGAAGCATATGGAAACACATTCAAAGTTAATGGTCAGTGAATAAAGCCTTATTTATGTGGAGACACATTATAAATTAAAGCGTTCTTCTTTTGAATTCTCCAGAAAACTAAAATTTAGAAAAAGTTAAGCTAATGACTATTAAACAAATGCTTGTTGGAAGGCAACCCAATGATTTTGATCAGTTTAGTTTATTTATTTGAATTCATGCATAAAGTTTCATGTTTAAATTTTTATTAGATTAAAATTTAAATTTATAGAGTAATTAGTTCTTATGAAGTTTAATTGACATTAATTTTGTTAGTTAATATTAATTTTATTTTAATTTTGTAAATTACAAGATTGAAAAAAATTGTAAATTGAATTTAGGGGCTATGTGATGGTTCATATAAAAAGCTCGTGAGATGAAAGCACAATAAATTGATGACATAGGTCTTAATTTGATGGAACAAACTGCCATTTAGTCTAAGGAAGCTTCATTTTAATGGAGTTGGGCCATCAGTTCATTTTAATGGAACTTAGAAGTGTGGGCTTTATTCATGGGCCAAATGAGTGATAATAAATTTTTTTTTGAGTTCATAATCTTTTTCCATTGAACCTTAAATGGTGTCCTAACTCCCTCAAGTTGTCCCCTACGACATCATATCCTTCTTTTGAAGAATTACCCATTTTCATAACTTAATACCTAACTGATCCCTACACCAAATCATTTTCCTTTAAAACCCCCTTTCTCAACTTGTTTCCTCCGTTCAACTGTCCTTTATTAAGCATCCTCTTACCCCATCTCCATTCCCAAACAACCTTTGCTCTTTATTTCCTTATAAAGACCATTGAAGAAAAAAATGTCATTTAAATGGGTTACAAAAAAAAGGGCATTTACACCTAATTCTCTGTCTTTAACCTAAAGACATCATTGAGGCGCATCTATTTGGCACCCACCATAAGGTGTCATTAGACATGTGCAATTTGATTTTTGAGTTTCTTGAAGAGAGAGAAAAAAAAAAGCCTCCCCATCATATAAAGAACGAGATTTTTGAGAGGAGACAACTAAAAGAAAATAACATTTGTAGTCAAACACTTAAAGTCTTGCCAAATAAAAAAGTTTAAACTCTGTTACATGTAAAGATTTCTCCCCTACACCTTGTTTGCAACAGGAGAAAACACAAGTTTTGTCTCTAAAAATAACATTTTCTTTTTATTGTGTATGGAGAGGTGATAAAAGCCAAATTAGGGATTTGGACTTATATAGTAGTTTCAAGTAATAACCAAAGCCAAGATTAGACAAATCATGGCAAGCTTTATGGCTACTACTGTTACAATTTCATTTGTAGGATTTGAACATCAAAAGTGTTCTTATAAGCTTGCCACAATGATCGAGTACCTTAATTGTCTGTATTTAGCTCAGATAAAATTGTCTAGAAACTCGGGAGGCTACTATGTACTTTACAATAATGAAACACTATGAGAAGTAGTGGAAGAGGATGAGGGTCAGCCATTAAGAGTCACAAATGTGTAAATCATGGCAAGGATGGATGATATGGACACTAGAATCAGGTTAATGCATGAGCAACTTAATAGACCTTTTTGTGCAAATGAGATACATACCACCGTCACAACCATAGTGAACCTTGGATTTTGTTGGTTCATATTGTCGGTATGAGTTTTTTGAATAATTAAAATTATGTTCTATTCTAGATATTATGGAAAATTCTTCTATTTTAGGTTAGACTTATGTTTTGGATATATGGATATTATGAATATTATTTTAAAATGTGTAAGGGAATAAGTGAAATTTGGTTTTGATATTATTGACCTTAAGTTTTTAGTAACAACTACAATTGTTTTATCATTGTCAATTTGATGCATCTTGGAAAATTAACATTTAAATTGGATATTCATTGTTGCATATTATGTGAAGGAGTTGTTAATATGATTTGTTTGTAGAGATGAATATTGAGTTCATAAGAAATTATGAATTTGGAGTTATTTGTGGGGATGGGGTTAGCTAAAAATTATGTTGAGTTAGCTTGTTTAAAGTGTTATGTTGTAGTGTTAAAATGTGTTGAATTGAATATGAAAACAATAGAATAGATTTGTTTGAAATAAAAAATTTGATTATTGTTTAGGTCACTTGTAAGGCACTGATTTTGCACTTGTGAAAATTATGGTTGTGCTAATTTTTTTTTATTAACATACACAAGATTGTGGTGCTATTATTCTACAATATGTTGTGTGATGGAAAGGAGCAATTTTTTTTTTTTTAGGTGAAGAAAAAGAATGGTTCACTTGTGATTGATGTTTGTGAAAATATCAAATTTAGACATTTGCTTGCAAAGTGCACAAAATGCCATAAACTTGACAATGAATGTTGCAAAATTGAGATTTCTTCCAAATGTGAAGAATTGATTTGAAATCTATTTTGAATTAAAAAAAAAAATTATTTGACAAGTTTCAATTTGGCTTGTTTTCATTCCATTGTTGACAAGTGGAAAAATGTACATTCTTGAGCAAAAATTGAAAATTCTAGAAATAGAGTTACATTTTGTGAATTTTAGGAAGAAACTGGAATATAATTGATTGGAATTTGTCATCTGATTTTTATTTATAGACGATTAAAAATTTAAGGATTGATTACAAATAACAAACATGCTGCTAGGTTGAATTTTTACGTACATGGTTTGTTGCATGGCCCATGTTATGGCTCATGCACAACTGTTTAATTTTGTTCACCTGCAATAGTGTTTATTTTTTCTTTTGTTCAATTCCACACCACTCTAATTTTTCGTGGTCCATTTTTAAAGAATAAAATAAAAAGCAACATTCTTACGAAGCAATCAATTATGCAAATTTTAAACAAATCATGTCACAAGTGTTTTGTCAACAAGGGGAGTAAATTTATGTGTCCTTGATTATTATTTTTATTTTGAAACATGGAGGATAATATTTCATTTATGTTTGGGGAGGAAAGTTGAATAAATTCTCTCAATTTACGGGATTCTTTTGTGAATAGAATATTCAATTCATTCGTTAGTTCTATTTAATTTATTCTTTTGTTCTATGTAATTCAATTCACTTAGAGCAATTGTTTGTTCAATAGTGAAGAAGAAATAAATTGAAGTGTCGATCAATTCATATCTTGTGAAATTTTGATTTTGTTTAATTTCTTGTAATAAATTATGCACAATTATCTTGTTTGGAAATTTAAGCATTAAAGGATATTTGATAAAAGATGCAAACACTTGCCTTATTTAAATTGATTTAAGAAAATTACCTGAACCATTACATCAAAGAGTGATTGCATGTTTGAAGACAAACATATTCGTGCTAAATTATTAAAAGAACTTTTTTACTAATTTTATAACAAGACATGCAATCTTTTAAGGTGAAATATTAATTTGCATTTGATCAAAGAAATTATTTAGGCATTTATTATGTTAGCCCATTTAGCCGCCGGGGGGGGGGGGGGGGGGGGGGGGGGGGGGCGGGGGGGGGGGGGGCGGGGGGGGGGGGCGGGCGGGCGGGGGGGGGGGCGGGGGCGGGGGGGGGGGGGGGGGGGGGGGGGGGGGGGGGGGGGGGGCGGCCCCGCCCCCCCCCCCGCCCCCCCCCCCCCGGGGGCGGGGGGGGCGGGGGCGCCCCCCCCCCCCCCCCCCCCCCCCCCCCCCCCCCCCCCCCCCCCCCCCCCCCCCACAAACCCCCCCGCACCCCCCACCC
>CATIWR010683443.1:0-10497 GCA_949677035.1 Omphalea diandra | reverse complement strand
ATCCTTCTTGGAACTTTACTGCTTGTCCATCTGCCTCTTCACTTTCCACAGGATTTAGACAATCTTGAAAAGCATAATCGTAGTCTTTATAAGTTCTGTTCCTTTGCACGGCTGATTCTTGACCTTGTAAGCACCCAGGAGAAATTGAGGAGAGCTGCCACTGCTGCTGTCATATATTTCGTCTTTTCCTTTCTGAGTGTCGCTTTTCTGACGAATTCGGCATAAAACCCACCCATCCAACTGAAAATTTAAACAATAACAAAATTGACGTTTAGGAAAGATAAATAATTTAATGTAATTCGGTACAAGTTTATTTTATAAAATAAATTCATTAATTAATTCAATAAATGCAATCAATAGTAAAATCTCTCACATATTCATGGAAACCTTTAATTTAAATATTCCTATACAATTTATTCTTGCAAAATAAAACCACTAATAAACCTTCAAATTTGCGGCACACCTCATGCGCAGCATCACACTTCAATGGTGGCTGACCCTAAATAATAAACACTAATCCTCCTTATATATTGTTTAAAAGCAAGCAACTACAAAACATATTTCGATTCTAGTTAGCATATTCATTCCTATTTGGCAACAGCAACAAAATTTCCTAATGGAAACAAGTTACTTCCTTGCTAATATTATTACTTCATTAATTAATAATTTTTTTTTTCTACCCTATATTGACTTGCACTAGACAAATGTCTTGCAGTGAAATTGAAATCTTGTAACATTCTATATTATCCCTTGAAATGTTTGGTATTTTTTTTTTATGTATCGAAAATATTTGAAAGGATGAAAACTCTTAAAATTCGGACTCCTAACTTTGTATATTATGAGGTAAGCACTTCACAAGCTATTAGCCAACGGTAAAATTTATGTTTTTGGTAGACCAATTCTTTAGTATTTAGAACTTGAAAATGTTAGAAGAATATAATTATAAGTAATTTATTTCAATGGTCATTGAATTATAGCAAATTTTTTATTATGGTCATGAAACCTCAATTTTATATTGTTGAGTCATTAAGATATTATTAACATTGCAATTAATTTTTTTTATCAATTAATTAAAAAAATTTGGCACCAAAATGATAGTGTGGTGAAATTCTTCTTTTTTTTAAAAAAAAAAAAAAAAAGACAGATCGTGCAGTCATATCAATAATGACAAGGCAAATATTGATAAAAAAAAATTTATATCTTTTTTTTTTAGAAAAGAAAATTCGCCACGCCAGTATATTGATGTTAGATTTGGCTTTGATTGAGAAAATTTAATAGTAATACTCAATTGCATAAAATTAAAATGTTATAATTGCAACAGAATTTTGGCTAATAATTAACGACCATCACAGTAAATTACCCTGGATTCATTTTTAAAAACAAAGATATAATTGGTTTATATTTATATCTTTATAAGTAGCATGAATGACATCCAATGTATTTATTAGAATCAATACAGATTTTATTGATGTGAGCTTGTTTGATACTTATCGTTCCCTTTTGATATGTTCCTTACTGTTATTAGAGCTAAACAAGAAGTTGTGAAGTTCATCGGACATAGAAAAAACATTTGCATCTACCCATAAGAAGAGATTCTTTCTATTCTCTTATATTTGGTAATTCACATATTATAGGTTTTCGTGGCTTAAAACACCAACATAAATACTTACTCTCATTGATCCCTTAAGCTTGTGCAGCTGATGAGTATCATCAAGAGTCTATACTCAAGCATCATCCAATTGGTTTTGATGCCTTTAGGAGCTCGGCCTTTGTAAAAAACAAGAGCTGTCTTCACTCCAAGACACTGTGATCCATTACAAGTGAGTATTGGCTTATCAGTTCCTGTTGCTTTCCAGTAACCAGACGCAGCTGTTCTATTCGGGCGAGCAACATTTGGATATTTCCTGCCTTTGGGGCTTTTGAAAAACCACTCGCTCTCCCCACAAGGCCTGGCCTGGATACAAGTTGAACAATCATAAAAAAAAAACAAAAAAAGAATAACATTTGCTCTAAGTAAGATCCTCTAAACTATAAATTAATAACATAATGTTTTGGCTCTCCATCAACACATTAAAAAAGGACTGATTCATCAAAAATCTTGGTAGCTCACCAGGAAGTTCCCATGGATCGAACTTGTAGATACTGATGTTTGCTATAATAGAAATTTCTGGGTTTGAAGAAGATGATTTTTTTTTTTTCAGATAATGGGTGATGAGCTCCTCATCTGTGGGATGAAACCGGAAACCTAGTGGAAGGATAAAGACTGGGCATGCTCATTCTTGCCATTGTCAGATAGTGGAAAAAAATATCTTAAAGTTAGAATTTATGATGAACATTAATTAATGGTATAGTGAATCATCTTTGGAGACATCATTCCATCATATAGTAACTATATGATTGTTGGTTGCTGAAGGTCCTCTTGGATTAAAGAAATACCATCTATTGCCATTCAGATTTTTTTTTTTTTAATGTCGGCGTTTTTGCAGTTTTATTTATATAAAAATCAAAGTAGGATTTTAAATGAATATTTATATATTTATATATAAAATAGTCTGTGTAGTTTATTTCAAGATGAGAAGGCTTGCTGCAAGAAAATTCTCTGCATGCGGCTGTAGGATAAGGAAAGCTTTGGGTTCACCGATGCATTATTTTTATTGCTAGATTTGAGAATATGAGGTAAATGTACTTGTAACCTAGTACTTGATTGGTTGCATGGTGAGGTACCTACTTCATATATTATTATTGTTACTGTTCTATAAGCAAAGGCGATTTTATTAGGAAAGCAAAGATAAAAAAAAAATTGAGGAATATCTGATGATGACAGTACCCATGAATAGAAAATGCCTTATCATATTTGGTTGAGGGTACGCGCGTTTATCATATTAGGAGGGAGGCAAACCAAGTTGCTCACTGTATTACCAAAGAATCTTTGGGTTGTAGCAAGCAGGTTGTATGGGTTGGCAGGGTTCCCACCTATGCTTTTCAAGCTCTGGTTAATGATGTAACAAGTTCCATCCCACGTTAATGAAAGCATCTTTTTCTGGCAAAAAAAATAATAATTAAGTAGCATAACTAAATCTTTATGCGCCACCAAGAATGGGAGAACTTTGATTTTTATCGCTAGGTGTTTAAATAAATCTGTCCAATGAAATCAAGAAAACGTAACAAAATAGATGGTGCTTCTTTCTGTTCAAGAAATGCTTACTGAGTAGATAAGCCACTTTTTTGTCAATTACGTAGGTTCCCCTGATTATTAGAATTGATCTAAATGATGGCTTTCCTAATTATGAAGTAATTATGACAAACAGATTACGATGGATTAAGATCAATTATTTTGGATTAGATAAATTTTGAATTATGTATTTCTCAAGCAAATTTAAATCGGTTTATTGAATTATAAATCAAATTATTAAATTAAGGTGAAAATTTTTTTTAATTAATTTTAAATTTTGAGTTAAATTATTTTGATTTTAATTTTTAAATAACTATTTTCAAATAATTCAAATATAATCAATCAAGTCAATTATAAATCAAATCATGTTGTATTGATTTATGGATTGAGTTAAATTTTAAATCAATTGAATTATTTTTAATAAATTTAAATCAAATTAAAAATTGCCACCTAATAAAGCTAATGGATCAGGAGATGTTATTCACGGTAACACGTGTGTATGCAAACTCTAATCTTTCCTAAGGTTGCATTTCTGGCGTCATGCATGATGTTTGTAGTTCGTGCATCAAACAGATAAGGGACATTATTATCATATATAGATCATGATCTGTTCACGTTATAAAATTTTCAAATATTTATCTAGAAAAAAAAAGCATTTAAGTGCTTAAAATTTGATTTAATTTAAGAGATTGATAGAGAGAGGGGGGGAAAAATACAAAATAACACATTTAGAAAAATTTTGTTATATGGATGTAGGAACGTGTAGGACAATAAACATTTCCTTTTATATTATAATATTCGTCTTTAAGTAAAGTAATATATTTAGGATATTTTATTTTATTTTTTCCATATGTCAGAAAACAAGGTTTATTTTTATACAATTTCTTATTTTGAGAATATTTATAATATGTAATAAATTATTAGGATTGTAAATCATTCATAATGAGATTCTGATTTTTGCCAACATCAGATTTTACAATTTCTAATGTCATCGTGTTTTACCGTTCAAACAACTTCATTTGTCTCTGTAAATTTGTGAGTCTACCATTTATGCTGACAAATTATTTTATTCTACATAATGCCAACATCTAAACTCGCAATATTATTTGACCAGAAAAAAAAAAACTCACAATATTTATTGCTTACCCTTAATTATGAAATAATCAAAAGATGAGGCAGATGATGTACAAGTTGAACTCTATATGTTGAACATAGTGGATGCACTTGATCTGATGATCTGTTGACCTGAACATAGTGGATGCAATTGATGTAACAACATTTCGACCGCACAAGTGATGCATAGTAGCGGACGCCTTATGCTTTGATCTGACCCACACTAGTAACGGATGATAAGATAAGATAATCACCAGACTCTCCTTTAGTTATGTGACAAGTGATCACATTTGGGTTGCTGGGAACATGGCCTGTTCATTGTTTACATCATCTTGATGACCTAACTTAACGTAGATATAATGCTCTTCATCAACCCATCATGAATTCCACCCCTCATTAAAATAAAAATAAAAATCACATAATATATTTTCAAAAATTCTTGCTAAGAGTGAAATAAGTGCCTAAAGTTTATGTGTTGTTTTGGCTTATTGGTAAAAAAAAATCTAAATTTTTTTTCTTTGACAATTATATCTAATTCTTTTAATTTTGATAAATTTAGCTAATTTTACAAAAATTTTGGCAATTATAGTTAATTTGAGATTTTGATCAAAATTAGATGACATGATATACGATATATTATGTATATAAGATTGAATTTTAAATCTAATAGGACTTACTAAACACATCCTTTTTAAAAATCAATTTTAGATGGATGATATATCAAGAATTAATTCATATAATTTTGACTAAAATCTCAAATTCGTTATAATTGCCAAAATCTTTGTAAAATTGGTTAAATTTGTTAAAATTAAAAAAATTAGATATAATCGTCAAAACGCGCAAAAATTTGAAATAGGCCTTTTCTTTTTCCAGTTATTGATCAAATAAAAAAAATTCAGTTCTTTTCAAATAAACGCAAATTGTTCCATAAAAAAATACGTGAAAATTGAATTGGAGGGATAAAGCGTGTGGAACCCATATAAGATTACTCCGAACAATTTTCATTTTTAATATTCAATTTAAGTGGGAGTGAAATATTACCGAATTTAACAATTAACCTTTAATATACATATCATATTATTGTGTCTCATGGAAGACGGAAAGCTAAAAAATTTTAACCTGTAGATGAGTTTCTGTTCTTTTTCTCTTTCAAGAAAACGGAAATCAATCATTACTTTGGAAAAACTGGCTCATAATAAATCCCTACACCGATCTCTTTCCACAGTATCGAGGCGCAAATAGTATGCCCCAAGCAATTCCAAACTCATGAATTGATAAATTAGACCTTCAGATTGTTAGAAATTATGGGAAAAAGCTCGTGTTGTGAGTCAATCCAACACGCAGACATCAACATCCCAAGGAGGAAAAAAAAAACAACATGATTCAAGAACTATAACCTTCATGATTTCCAAATTTCTTTTTATTATCCATAAATTAAAAATTACATATTAATCTACATCAACGTCAAACTAATTAGAATTAGATGATGGACAACCTCATCTAAATCCTCAAACCAAAAACAAAGAGGTGAATATAAACAAGAAAAATTCGTATGTATATGTGTTCCTCCCTCCAAAATTTCTAGAGAGAAAGAACCCATCAAACCATCAATTGAAATCAGATAACCAAAATTAAAAGAAAATGAGACAGAGAAATCAATAAGGATCATAGCCACAAAGCGCCAGCATCTTTCAAGATAGGCACCAACTCACCTGAGATATGAGTAGCCATCACCCTTTCCAGTCCACCAAACAACTTCCCTCCGACAAAAACCACTGGAAATTGCATTTGAAGATCACCACCACCACTGTTGCCGCCGTCTTTTCCTTGTCTACCACCATTAATTATCTTTAACTCATCGATGACAGCTGCTTCTTCCTTCTCATCCACCTCGAATACAGCAGGGTTAACACCTAACGCTAGCAGCAGCTTCTTCACGACATGGCACATGCAACATCCACGCTTGCCAAATACTATAACTGAATTTTCTAAAACGAGTTTTTGGACATAATTTTCACCATTGGCTAATACTAACACATTTCCACCGTCACATGGTGGAAACAGCCGGTTGACGCCTCCCGTGGCGGTGGCCGGGATGTATGTTCGAAATGGGATTGCTTCTTGCATGGCTTTTGAGAATCGTAAGGAGGAGCATATCATGTATGTGTTTGGAAATTAAGAGGGGAAGGTCGATTACAATGGGGGCATTAAATAGGGAACGGGGATGATGGGAAGCCTCTAACGTCAACGGCAGTAACGCGTTATTTTACGTGACGGTGACTGTGGGTGACGTGTTTTAACGTCACCCCCTGACGGACGGATTCTCACCGACCATGACCTTTTCTAATTACATGTGGCCAAAGATGATTAGTTCTCTTCCGTTTCATATATTTTAAAAAAAAATTATTTCTTTCCACCTAATATTAAAAAATCGAGTAGGGTAAATTTGTTTTGGATAAATTCTACGATAATGCGTATTGTTATTACATTCAATATTATTTATGTACAATTTTAATTCTTTATATAATTATTATTTATTTATGATAATTTTATTATTATTTTAAATAATTTTATCAAGATAAAAAGTATTTAAAATAATGATATTTATATATATTAGTAAATATTATTATTTAATTATATTAAAATTATATTAGTAATATTATTAAAATATAATAATATAATTACACTGTAATATTCACCTATATTAAACAGAACTTGCTTGTAGCTTCATAAGATTTCTCATGTTCATTTTTTTAAGTTGAATAAGAGAAATTATGTAGATACAAAAGACAATAAAAGCTTACCTCATTTTCTGTGGGAAAAAATGAGGTAAACGATTTCCATGAAAGTAGAAGATATGCAAGATACAATCGGAGATAGAGGTGGTAAATGAGTTGGATCGAGTTATTTTGGATTGAGTCATTTTTTGTTCAAATTATTTTGCATTGAGTTATTTGTTGGTTGGATCATTTTTAAGTCAATGTATTTTTCGGTCTGGTTAATTTTGGGTGGGTTCGAGTCACCCATCAAGTCGTATATGCAAAACAAATTTTAAGTTGGACTCGAGTTTATTATTAAAATTGATATTTTCAGGTTGGATTGAGTTGAGTCATTTATTATTCAATTTTAAAATACCCATTTAAATTTTTTATCATTTTATGCAATATTTTTCTCATAATTTGTTAAGAGAGAAATAATAATTCTCTCTTAAAAAATTATTTTTAGTAAAATAGATTTTACATGAAACGAAATTTAATTAAAATTTTTATTTTTATTTAAATGCTTAAAAAATTAAATATAATTTTTTTAAGTAAATGACTTTTAAATAAAAGTAAATACAATTTTTAAACAAATGACTTACAAACAAACATATATATTAAATGATAGAAAATCATTCATTATAAAAAAAATTATGTATTAAAATAAAAATTTGTATGATAAATTTAGATTTGTCTTAATATATGATTTTATTGTGACAAAAATCAAAACTATTAAATCATTTTAAAAAATTCTGATAAAAATTTAGTTTAATTACTCAAAAATTCAAATATTTATGTGATTTTAAATTGTATCCAAAACTTCTAATTGAATCAATTATATTATAATTTTGATAAATTGATTTCAATTATATCTTAAGTCAAAAACATAATTTAGTAGAGTATATTTAAACTCGGTTGGCATTTATACTTTTTTAATTAGTTCCATTAAACTTAAAATTAAGTTTACTACTTAGTTAATATATTACTTTTATTTTTAATCAATTTAATCTTATTTTTACTTAATTAAATTTATTATGTACTTTTGTGTGATGAATTTTAATTTTATATTTAAATTAAAAATTAAACATTTTTAAAATTAAAATTTATAATTCATAAAATCTCTTATTCTCTAATTTTATGAAAAAATATTTCTCAAACTTCTTTAAAAATTAATTTCATATTTTAAATAATAAATTTTAAACTATTCAAACAAAAACTTCCAAAAATATTTAAAAAGTCAACCAAATGAGTTTAATTAACATGATATTTTTATTTTTTTATTCAATTTAATCTCATGTTTACTTAATTAAATTTATTTTATATTTTAGATGATAAATTTTAATTTTTTATTTAATTTAAAAATAAAAAATAAAATTTTATAGTTCATAAAATCTCTCAATGTCTTCTTAAAAAATTAATTATTATATTTTAAATAGTAATTATTTAAACTATTTAAATAAAATTTTAAAAAAATTATTTATGTGAACTTAATAAAAATGATACTTTTATTTTATATTCAATTTGATTCATTTTTTGTGTAAATAAATTTAATATATTGCTTAAATAAATTTATTATATACTTTTATATGAAAATTTTTAATATTACATATAAATCTATATATTTCTAAATTTTAAATTTATAATTCATAAAATCTCTCGATATCTCATTTAAAAATTTTTTTCCTTCAATCTCTCCTTAAAAATTTAATCTTTATATTTTAAATAATAAATTATTTAAGTCATTTAAAAAACTTTAAGAAATATTTAAAAAATCAATTGTCTGAGCTTAATTAAGATGATATTTTCATTTTATTCAATTTAATCTCATTTTTTATTTAATTAAATTTATTATATACTTTTATTTGATAATTTTATATTTGAATTTAAAAATCTAAAAATTGTGAAATTTAAGTTTATAATTTATAAATTTCTCAATCTCCCATTTATAAAAAATTTCTTTCATTTTCTCCTTAAAAAATTAATTTATATATTATAAATAATAAATTATTTAAAAATTTAAAATAAAATTTTGAAGAAATATTTAAAGAATCAATTACATGATATGAATCTAAATTTTTTCAAAAAATTTATATTTAAAATAAAAATTAAAGATTTATTAATTTATTATTTAAATATGTAAAAATAAATTTTATAATTTAAAACATAAATTGGTATAAATTTTTTTATTTATCAACTAAAATAAAAATAAAATTTTGATATTTTGTGAAAAAATATTTAAATTGAGTAAAAATAAAAAATATTATTTTAGTAAGATTTAAACTTAATTTTGAATTCAATTGAACTAATTGAAAAAAATAAAAGGGTCAATTGATTTTAAATATACACTTTATTAAATACTGATTTTGACTTGAGGTATAATTGAATCTAATTCATCAAATTATACAATAATTGACTCAATTATAAACTTTAAATACAACTCAAAAATTTTTGTCACAATATAGTACCTATCAAATTACATATAAAGAGAAATAATATTATCATAATAATATTTGTCACTGTGTTAAATAATTTAAAAATTATGATAAAATTATTTTATCACAATAAATAATTCTTATTATTACTAAATAATTATCATAATAAATAATAAACTATAATTTATGCACATAAAAAAGAATAATAAAATTAATAAATTTATTAAAATATAAAAATCTTATTATATTTTAAATAAAATACCAAAGTTAAATTTAAATTTAATTAAATAAGCTAAATATTTTTTAAAAATAAATTTCTTTTTTTATTTTAATTATTCGACCTTTATATATTTAGTAATAAAATTTTTTTATATTATTATGGGTTGGGTCAAAGGTTGACCCATTTAAGTCAATTTTGATTTGACTCATCAGATTGACCCCTTATCCAATTCAAAAATTTTCTGGTCATTTCATATTTTGACCCGGATCAGGGTTGGATTTGGATTGCATTTTTTTAGACAAATTCTAGTTAGATTTTTGGGTTGAGTAAAAAATTGTCATCTATAACAAGAGACTTTTTCTTTCGATGAAAAACAAAAACCAAATTTAGTAATTTATTCCCTTAATTTTTCTTTTTATAAATTTTTTGACTTAATTAAGTAATGACGATGTTTTCACAAGGCTATTTTTTATACTCCCTTCTTATATAATAAGGTCAAAACAAGAGCATATAATTTTAAAGGTTGATTTTTTTTTTTTTTTTTTTGGAGAGGGTAGGATTTGGTGAAAGTCATTATTTCTTTTTGATAAAGATAAATGAAATTTCTTATTTCTTTAGTTAAAGGAAAAAAAAGGATATAATACTTTCCTTAATTAAGGCTTTCACTAAAATATAAAAATGGTGCAAACATCAATCTGACATCATGTTCTTGGAGAATTTAAGGCTTTGATACATCAACAATAGCTAAATTTATATAGATATTAGCTTGTCACTTTCTAGTGAAGTGATAATATTAATCTA
>CATIWR010683426.1:0-23992 GCA_949677035.1 Omphalea diandra | reverse complement strand
TATATATATATATATATATATATATATATATATATTGTGCTCTAATTTTTGCCTAAGCCTCCCTTTTAGGTTTTTGACTTAGCAAGCCTACTTTTCCTTTTTTCTTTTTTTTTTTCTTTATTTATGCCTTAACTTTTGCTTTAGTCTTCCTTATAAGTTTTCGACTTAATGAGCTAATTTAACTTTTTTCTCACATCCTCACACGAAATACTTCTTTAGCCTTGCCAAGTTTACTAGCTCGAAGAATTCATTTCTATCCATATTTGAAAACTTCACTACACCTCTTGAATATATCTGTTTAACCACATAAGGACCTTCCCAATTCAGTTTGAACTTTCCTCATGGATCTTGAGCTTGCAGTATAATTGCCTTTAACACCAAATCCCTGACTCTTATGGCATTTACTTGGACTCTCTTGTCAAATACGTCGACGATCTTAGATTGTTATAACTAATTATGGTAAAGAATCGTCAATCTCTTCCTTTTTAGAAGAGCCAACTATTTAAATCTGCTCCTCACTCATTAGTACTCAAAAATATCTGACTCAACTAACACTCATTGAGATTTTACCTCTGTTTCAATCAGCAATACTATCTCCATCCTATATATAAGTGAGTACGACACCATTCTTATTAACGTCCTTGCTATAGTTCAGTGCCCCCATAGTGCAAAAGACAACTTTTTAGACCAATCCTTTAATGTTCCCATTTTATTGGCAAGGATGTTTTTGAAATTCTTGTTTATCGCCTTAACTGCTCTATTGGATTTTGGTTTGTAAGGTGACGACTAGTAATGGGTTTCTCTATACTTTTTTAGGATTACTTTGACCTCAGCTTGAAAATAAACCCCATTATCCATAACTATGTGATGTGGCACCCTATAATGATAAATGAGATTCTTTTCGATTAATTGGGCCATCTGCTTTGTCCCTAACTTTCTGAAAGATAGCCTCTATCCATTTTGAGAAATAATCAATCTTATCACAATGTACTTATGCCTCTTTATAGAGGTTGGCCTGATTTCCCCAATCACATCGACCTCCATGTTATAAACGACCAGGCTAAAGTCAGGTTTTGTAACTTAGTCGATGGCAGATGGTAGAGGCTGCCATGAACCTAATGCTTATGGCATTGAAACTATCCAAATGCAATCATGCTCCATATTGGTCGAATAGTAACCCATTCTTAAAATCTCCCTTGTTTTTGAAAGACACATGTATTACTCTTTTATCAACATGACCTAGTGTCACAATCCTAAGTGTAATGAGTGACTTCATTAGCATTGCCTTCAAGCCATCCCAAACAAAAATGGAATTTGCTAGGGCATCAACCATTACATTTGTCAGTCGCCTAAGAGATAACTAATAATGTGTCTCTAAATAGTTCAATTATCTTGACCCTTATTTGCATTAAAAGTTCAAACCCAAATGTATAAGTTTCATTCTCGATCATATTATTAGTCACCTTGGAGTAAAGCTTTTTGGCAATAGGGAAAGGTTCTCCTTATGGTGATATCAAAATTGCCCCACACCTATTCCTTTCTTGTTCGTTGCTCCGTCAAAGTATACCCTCTTCATCTAGGAACTAAGAAAGCTCGGATTCTCCTTCTTTAATAGGTTGTTAAGCTAAGTACTCTACAACTGCTCGATCCTTAATCACTTTCTTAGTTACATACTTAATGTTAATTTTTATCAACAATATCAACTATTTTGCTAACTTTTCAGTTAAGGAAGGAGCCTCATGTAAGTACGTAACTGAATCAAGCTTCAAAACAACTTCGACAAAATATGATTGAAAGTAATGCCTTAGCTTCTTGATAGCCCATACCAGCGGTAGACATGTCTTCTCTACCTACTATATCTCTCTTCATAAGTAGTTTCTTATTAAGATAGTACATAACGTGTTCATTTCCTATCTCATCATTTTGAGCTAACATCGCCTCTATAAAGTTCTATTCTATTGTCAAATATAAGATTAGTGGTTTTCCTAACTTCGGAGGCTTCAATACTAGTGGGTTGGTAAGATACTCCTTTATCCTCTTAAAGGCTTTTTGGCATTGCTCATTCCACTTCATGGGTTGGTCCTTTCTCAACAACTTGAATATCGACTCACAAATAAGGGTAAGCGTTGTTATGAATTTGCTGATGTATTGTAGGTGACCTAATAAGCCTTAGACTTCTTTCTTTATTTTAAGTGTAGGCAGGTCCTATAAGCTTTTATCTTGTCTAGGTCTACTTCGATACCCTTCTCACTTACCACATGTCTCAATAACTTTTCAGACGTAACCTCGAACATAGACTTCTTGGTATTTAGTCTTAATTTGTACTCATTAACTCTCTTTAAGAACTTCTCTAAGGCTTTAAAATGTCCTTTTCTTGTCTAAAACTTTACCATCATTTCATCAACATATACCTCTACCTCTTTATGGATCAAGTCATGAAATAAAGCTATTGCGTTTTATTGGTATGTTGCTCTCAAATTCTTCAATCAAAACGACACCACTTTTTAGCAGTACATTCCCCATTCTATAATCAAAACTGTCTTTGCCTTATCGGTGATTCCCATGAGGATATAATTGTAGCTAGAGAACACATCCGTAAAGGAATACATAACACATATCATGACACTATTTATTAACACATCGATATGAACTAGAGGGAAGCTATCCTTCAGGCAAGCCTTATTCAGGTTCCTATATAGTCCACGCACATTCTCAATCTCCATCCTTTTTTGACAATGACACTATGTTGGCCAACCATTCAGGGTAATCAACTATTTTGAGGAACTTAACATTCAACTGCTTCACTACTTCTTCTTTGACATGCTAAACCCACTCAAGTTTTATTCTCCAAAGCTTTTGCTTCACTAGTCTCATATGTAGATAAGTCAAAATTCTATGTTCATCAATTTGCCTATTAACTCCCAACATATACTTATATGTCCATCAATTTGCCTATTAACCCCTAGCATATACTCATATGTCCAAGTAAAGACCCTTTAGTGCTTTCTAAACAACTATTTGAACTTTTGTCACTCTAGTATGACATCATTGGAAATGAGCAAGATTTTTAGATTTTTTTTGTGTGCTAAGATTGAAACAGTGGTATGCATAGGATTAATATTAATATGCTCATGAAATAATGCATGTTATGACATACTACCATCAGGGAACACATCACATAAAGAAGCAAACTCATCTTTTATTGCTTTAAACTTGAAAATAAACACATCATCATCTTCAAAGAGACTAATAATAAGAACATCAATAGTATCAGGAAAGACAGATTCTTCTTGCATATGAGTAAGAGTCTCTTAGGCATTAGTCTTCTTATCACCCATAACCCTCAACTTGTCAGTCTCATGAGCTATATTCAAGTTGCTAACCTGTTTAGTGCTTATTCCCTTCTCAAATTCTGTACCAGCCATCATCTTCACAACCCCTTCAAAGTCTTACTTCATTTAGTTATCCCCTAACTCCCATTTAAAAGAATGCCTTTCTAGATCATCCATAGTGTCATCATTTAGTGGCTTTTCATCCTCATTAATGATTTTTTCCCCAGTTTCTCCCATACTTTACCTTCCTTCATGAAAAAATTAGATAGAGGCCCATGCAGATCTCTCACTTTTAGCTTTGAATCTTTCCTACAATAGCCAAGTCTCTTTCTAGTAGCTTGATTCAAGATCTCTGAAAACTTTAACACTTCTATAAAATTCTTTCCCAATCGTTCACTTGGTAGAAACTCATGTTCTTCATGATTCCCATAACCTTTGGGTTAACCCATTTGTTTGTAACTCTAACAACATGAAAATCTCAAAGATGTGGTATAACCATACTTAATGTTGACACAATTTTTCCAACTTCTACACAGATAGTTACCTCTTCACCCTTATAAGGAATCTTAACCTTCAAATGCACGTGGGTGGCTCCCCTCCTAATGGGTAGTACCATGGCCTTCCCAACAACAGTGAAAAAGTAATAGAGATGTCCAAGACTATAAATTCCATCGTCACCTCCACAATCCCAATTTTTACCAAAGCCTTGAATACATTAGCAGTTGGCCTTCTACTATCATTATAGATCCAAACAATACTATTTGATGCCTTTAAATCCTTTTTTGATACCTCAAAATTATCTAAAAGCTTTAAAAGGCATATATCAATCCCATATCTATTATCCACAGTCATAGATGAAATGCGCTTCCTCTTTACCTAGGCTCTTATGAATAAAGCTAGATTGTGATCCCTTCCTTTTAATGGCAAATCTTTATCAGAAAATGTGATCTTCCTCTTATGGGTGACCAGAGCAATAATATCCTTTAGTGTGGCCTCCTTAGAGGTGATTAGGCTAAACAAAGCTTCTAGCATGACCTTCTTATGCTCCTGGGGAGTGATAAATAACTCCTACAAGAGCTGACATCTTCTTCAACCATTTCACTATAGGGTTATCTTCCTCCTTCTCCCCCATCATTAGCTTATTACTTTTTTTCTTTACTCTCAATTCCTTACAAACATCTCTATTAGGATAATATATCCCACTTCGAGTTGCATAATTCGCTTATTCCTCTTCTTTCTCCTCATCACTCTCTTCCCATAATTTAATCATTATTTCCCTTTTTACTTCCTCTGTCTCTTCATCCGAGCTCTCCAATGGATTAATGGTGCAAACGAAAACATAACCTACTTTGATACTTTTTTAATAGTAGCCATGATGACTTCCCCAGGGATTCCGAAACTTATCATAAATGCCCTCTAGTTTAGAGGTGGAACATTATGTTAATTCGAGAGATGATTTCCCCTTATACTTGGTCTTTTAGCATTGGGCAAAATGATCATCTTGTTATCAATAAGATTGTTAGACTAGGTTGGTCAAACCTAAGTCAAAACACTCTTTTGATCTTGACAATATAGATGAATATGTTCTAACATCAATTTAAGTGTTGATTTTGTAGATTTTATGATAGGTTTGCATTAAAAGTTGGATGAGAGTCTAAATCTCAAGCATTGTGCAAGGCATCCTAATTCAAGGTTAAAAACCTCTAATTGACGATCACTATCTTGCAAAAGGAATGGATGAATTTAGGTTAGATGAATTCATGAAGCAAATCATAGTCACTATCTTACCAATAAAGTGATAAAGTTAAAACAGTCAGATTCGCGGTGACCATCACATCTATATTCGCGATCGCAACTTTTGGATTCTCCTAGAGGGAATCAAGTCGATAACCAGAGCATGCCAAGTGTCCAACAAAGCTATTAGTATTTCAAAATTCATGAGGGTGAAATATTATTCAAGATTGCAAATTGATGGAACAACTTCTCTTTTTCTAACTGACGGATTCGCAGTGCCAATCATGTCCAAGAGAAAAATAAATCGCGACCGTGACTTTTATCTGGCTCAAAGAACATAGCGACTATTTTTCTCAGAAGACCAATGGTAGCATGCCATGTAGACTAGATGTTAGATACAAATGGGGTTTTCCATCGCGATTTCAACAAATGTAGTGTAAGAAGAGAAATTGCGACCACAAATCACTAGTCACGACCACAAAATTTGTCTGACAGGTATTTAATGCAAGATTTGCCCAACATGGCTTAAAGATTTAGACATAGTTTCTTTATAATGTCTCTTTGGTGATTGTTGCCTATAAATACTCCACCATATAGACATGAATGCAAGAAAATAATATTGAATATTGCCAAACTCTTATTAATTTATTTCTCAACCTTTAATTCTTATATGTGAGTTGGTATTGTTTGGTGTGAGCATTCAACACCATCGTTATTGGGTTTGAGAGTTAGCCTAGTTGTAAAACTCTTATAATCGGTTAAGTGTGAGTTTTTGGAAAAACACTTAAGAGGTTTTTGTATGAGCCTTGAAACACAAGTTGTAAGGTTGTGTGTGACCCATAAAACACAAGGTGTAAAAGTTTGTTATGAGCTTGGAAACACCATTTCGTGTTAGTAGAAAACCCAAGTGTGAAGAATGGGGAGTTGACATAGAGTTTGTTAACATCCGAACCACTATAAAATCTTTATCTTTATCTCTTTTTCTACTTTTTTTATTTTCATCTTTCAATACCTTCCCTTCAATTTTTAAAATTTTCCACCAATTCAACCCTCATTCTTGGTGCTCAAGAGCCAATAGTGGTATCAAAACATGGTCTCTTTGAAACCCTTAATTGTATGAGTAAAGACAAATGCATAAGAAGGAATCCACACCCATCGTAAGCCATACTTTGATGGATCTGACTATATGCATTGGAAGTATAAATTGGAGATATATTTAGATAGTGATATGGTGGATCTTTGGGATATACTTGCAAAAGAATAGAAGCCTCCTTCCAAGGTGGTTAATGGAAGTGAAGAATTTATCCCAAAGGAAAAATGGGTGGAAGCTCACAAAACATCAAATGAAAGGAACAAAAGGGTAATGACAATTCTTCTTAGCTCCTTGTCAAGGGAGGAGATAAGAAGAGTACAACACTGCCCCACTGTCCATATAATTTGAAAGGCATTGGAGAATTATCATGAAGGCACAACCTTAGTAAAGTCTAGCATATTAGGGACGTATGTGGCAAAATGAGAGTTATTTATGATGAAGATAACAAAAGCATCACCAATATGATGAATAGACTCTTGTCCATCGTCACAAATATGATGAAATTTGTAGGAATACTCATCAACCGTAAGGTAAATAACAAAATACTCAAATCCTTACCTCTTGAAAAATTTGGTATAAGGGTATGCAGTATTCAAGAGTCAAATCTAGAAATTGGAAAAGTGTCAATAAATGTCCTCAGAGGTAAGCTTCTTACTCATGAGCTGACCTTAAAAAAAGATGAGAAAATGAAGAAGATGAGAAAGTAAAGGGACAAGATGACAAAATAAAAAAGAAGACCCTGGCCCTTAAATCATCAGCCAAAGAAAAAGAGATAGAAGTTGTCTTAAGTGATGATGATGATAGAGAAAAAGAATCAGAAGAGCTAGTCGTGCTTTCTAAAAGAACTAAGAAGCTGATAAGATGAAGGAAGGATAAAAGGAGCTTTAAAAAGGCATCTCTGAACCTCAAGGAAAGGAAGAGTGAAGTGACTTACATGTGTGTGGCAAGCAATGTCACATTAAATATGATTGCCCCAAGCCAAAGTACAAGAAGAAAGGGGATAAGAAAAAGAACAAAAGCTTCAAAGCCACTTAGGATGATAGCTCTAATCAGAAGAATGAAGATGAGAAAACGACAAATCTCTGTTTCATGATAGAAGAGGACTCTTCTAATGAGATAAGCTCTTTATCTCACACTAGTTTTAATGATGTAGATGATAAGGTCCTTAAATCACTCACTATGAGATGTGACAAGTATAAGTTATAAATGAAAACTTATAAAAAGAAACGTTCAAAATTGGAATATGAGTTTAACTGATTAAATAAGCTTGTAAGTGAGTTGACAACTTCAATGAAGAACTCAAAAAATCTATTAAGATTCTTACTAAATCTTCTTATTCTCTAATTCTTTAAGAGTTAAACATCTAGTATTGAGGTAATTGGGAGGAACAATGCTTCTAGAACTAAGCCACGTATGCCCAAGGGCAAAGAGAAAACACCTAAAGGCTCAAAACCTAAGCCTAAAAAGGCTAATCATGCATTTATTTACACTAAAAAGCATGCTTACCCTAACACACATAAAAAATTCTCTTATACTCCTAATCAATCATACACATGCTCACACTCTCACCACTATAGTATGAGAATGCCCTCTACTTATACTAAAGTTATGCATAGGAGAAAGACTTATAAGTTTAAGCTCTAATGTCATTATTGTATGAAGTTTGGTCACATAAATACTTTTTGCTATATTAGGAAGACTCACCTCAAATTAAAGGACTCTTCAAGGCTTAACCCCTAAAGACCCAAGTATGTTTGGGTACCTAAACAAAAGCGATCTATTTTTATTATGCAGGAATGTATGATAGCCACCAGATAATGATTTTCATGTGGATAGTGGGTGTTCAAAACACATAATGGGCAATAAAAAACTATTCCTAGCCATAAAAGAAACGGAAGGTGGCAATGTCACTCTTGGGAACAATGCTAAAGGTAAGGTAATTAACATTAGAATAATTGGCAAGAATGGTTTTTCACTTATTGACAATGTTCTTTTAGTCCATGGTTTTCGACATAATTTATTAAGGGTAAATCAATTATATGATAAAGGAAATAAATTCACCTTTGACCTTAGAGAATGTGAGGATATCACTTTGGTGGATAGGAAGGTAATCTTTAAGGGTGAAAGAAGGGTCAATACCTACTTAATTGACTTAGACAATTTGATTAACAAATCCTTTAATTGTCTTATGTCTCATAGCAATGAAGCTTGGCTTTGACATAAAAGACTTGGTCATGCTAGCATGGAGTTCCCACAAAGCTTATCTAAAGGAGAACTAGTTGAAGGTCTTCCTATGCTAAAATTCTCTAAGGACAAGATATATGGACCTTGCTAAATGGAGAAGTAATATCAAACTTCCTTCAAAACAAAGAATGTTGTAAGCACCTCAAGACCTCTTCAACTCATCCTTATGGACTTAATTTGACCTACTAGGAGTGCTAGTCTGGGTAGGAAACATTATGCATTTGTCTTAGTTAATGATTACTCTAAGTTTACTTGGGTATCCTTTCTAGCTCATATGAATGACACCTTTGATGTTTTTAAAAGTTTTACAAAAAGAGTTCAAAATGAAAAAAGGTTACTTCATTTTTGCTATAAGAAGTAACCATAGAAAGCACATTCAAAATGAATCTTTTGAAACTTATTGCTAAGAGAATGAGGTTTCTCATAATTTTACTACTCTTAGAACACCAAAACAAAATGGTGTTGTAGAGAGGAAAAATAGGACATTAGTAGAAATGGCTAGAACTATACTCCATGAGTATTCGTTGCCTAATTACTTTTAGGCCAAAGCCATCAACACTTCTTGTTATATTGCTAATCGTATTTTTTAAAAGATTTATTCTCAACAAAACTTCTTATGAGTTTCGGAATGGTAGAAAGCCTAAGATTTTATACCTTAGAGTCTTTGGGTGCAAATGATACATTCTAAATATTAATAACAACCATGGAAATTTTGCATTTAAGATAAATAAAGGTATTTTTCTGGGCTACTCCACTTCTAGTAAAACATATAGGGTTTTCACCAATAGTACTATGGTAGTTAAAGAGTCAATGAACATTGTGTTTAATGAATCTAGTAAGCTTGATCCTGGGAAAGGTTCTCTTGTTGATAGACTTATAGGTGACTTTGAGAAATTAGAGCTAGATATAATTCCAAAAGAAATGGTAATTAATCTTAAAAATAACAAGTCATCGCAAGAAGTTAAGAAATTTTAACCACAATAAGTAGAAAACCTAGCACAAGGTCCCAACGATTAGAGATTCTCCAAATATCACCCAAAGGATCTAATCATTGGTGAGAAATCCAAAGGAGTAAGTACTAGATTAAACTTCATGCATTAGATAATAATCTTCCATTTGTTTATCAATTTGGGCTAAAATCTGTCGTTGAGGCTCTTACTGATGAGAGTTGGGTTATTGCTATGCAAGAAGAACTTAACCAATTTGAGAGAAACAAAGTATGGAAACTTGTCCCTAGGCCTAAGGAACACCCTATTGTGGAATGCAAATGGATGTTTAGGAACAAATTATATGAGCAAGATTTCATTACTAGGAATAAAACTAGATTGGTTGCAGCGTTACAACAAAAAAGAAGGCATTGATTATGATAAAACCTATGCACTGTAGCAATGTTAGAAGCTAGTAGGATTCTCTTAATGTATGCATGTCACATGAATTTTAAACTTTTTCAAATGGATGTTAAAAGTGGATTTTTGAATGGTATAATTGAGGAGGAAGTTTATGTTGAACAACCTTCTAATTTTAAGTCTTATACTTTTCCAAGTCATGTTTTCAAATTAACTAAAGCTTTATATGGTTTAAAACAAGCTCTAAGAGCTTGATACAAAAGACTTTGTTCATTTCATTTAGAAAATGATTTTAAAAAAGGCAAGGTTGATATAACTTTATTTGTCAAAAGGCATAATTAAGATACACTCGTTGTATAAGTATATGTTGATCATGTTATATTTGGTGCTACTAATGAATCTCTTTGTGAAGATTTTGCTAAGTGTGTGACAAGGAAATTTGAGATGAGCATGATGGTTGAGCTAAAGTTCTTTTTTAGTCTACAAATCAAGCAAACCAAAGAAGGGATCTTCATCAACTAAGCCAAGTACACAAAAGATCTATTCAAAAGGTTTGGCATGAATGGATGCAAAGTAGCAAAGACACCAATGAGTGCAACCATCAAGCTAGACAAAGAAGAATCAGGTAAGCCAATTGATGAAAAGAGGTATACAAGTATGATTTGTTCTCTCCTCTATCTCACTGCTTCTAGACTCAACTTCATGTTTAGTGTATGCATTTGTGCTAGGTTTCAATCTTGTCCTAAGGAATCTCATTTAAATGTTGTTAAAAGGATTCTTAAATATTTACATGGCACATTGTAGTTAGGATTATGGTATCTTAGGAATTCATCATTTAATCTTCTTGGGTATTCAGATGCGGATTATGTAGGTAGTTTATTAGATAGAAAAAGCACTTCTAGAACTTACTAATTAATAAATGAATGCTTAGTTTCTTAGTTTAGTAAAAAGCAAGTTTCAGTTGCCTTATCCAATGCCCAAGTGGAATATATAACAATAGGTTGTTATTGCACCCAAGTTCTTTGGAAGAAATAATAACTCAAGGATTATGGCAACGATATTGAACACATTCCCATCAAATGTGACAATACAAGTGTAATAAATCTTTCAAAGAATCCCAACCAACATTCATGGAGTAAGTACAATGACATTAGACACCATTTTCTTAGAGAGCATGTCTAAAATGGTAATGTGGTGTTAAAATTTATTAACACCAATCATCAACTTGCAAAAATTTTCACTAAACTCCTTAATAAAGAAAGGATGAACTTTATTAAGGGAGAGCTAGGGATCCTTGATGGAAACTCCCTGGGATTAAAATTTGATCTCACCTCATTTTCTTCATTGTGTTTGTTAATATGATTGATTGAATGATATATTTGATAATTGTGTATGTTAATTACTTTAGATGTGTTAATTCTTTATGCAATTATGTTTTTCTATGCCAATTTTCTTGAATTAATCATCATTACATTAAGTTGATCACACCTAGAAAAGGCAAATTCTTATTCTCCATTTGCTTTTTCCTTTTTTGCCTCTATTCACTATTATCAATTCGCGGTCACTATTTACAGGCACTCATTAATTGTCTATCAAACTTTTAATTCGCTATCACAATTTTAAATCACCACTGCGAATTCTTTTAAGATTCAAATTCTTTGATCGTCAACTTCTTCATTTTTTGAGGAATTCTTATTCGTTACTTATAAAATTCATAATTAGGGGTCGTGAGCTACTAATAACGACCACGAATTTTGGTAACCATTAGGCATTGATTGATTTGACTGTCAATCGATGACAACCGTTGATTTAATGCATTTTTTTACCATTTTTTTTTATCATTTTTCATTAGTTTTATGCCTATTTAAACCATCCTAACACTCTTCTATTCCACTTTCACCTATTCTCTTCATCTATCATTCATTTCTTTTCTCAAACCTTCTAAAATTTCTCAAACCTTGTTCCTTCATGGCAGCTAACAAACTAAACAGAGCAGAGAAGAGGAAGGGTTTTGCCAAACCTCCAAGCCCTGCTCTCCTTCACCTAATGAAGGGAATAACTAAAGAAGAAAAGATAGGTATAAAGCAAACCCCATAAATTCTCTCTACCTTTCTCCTTGAATCACTTGGAATCAAGCATGCAATCTATGCCTTTTTTTTGAACCTATGCTAGAATGAATTCATCTTCAGGGATGAACCTGTGTATGATGAGATCATCAAGGAGTTTATGTGCATTGTCACATTAAGGAGGAGAGTAGAATCAAAAACAGGTTCCTATGATCTGGTTTTTAGGGCTTTTGGGGGCCCCCACCTTTTAACCTTTACCCAACTCTCTACCCTTTTCAACCTTCACATGGGAGATAATACACCTTTCATTATCTCTGCAATTGATATTAATTTGTTCTGAGTTTTGGTCAGAGATCTCCATTAAAACTAAACATTACCTAAAAAAATCTATGGCCAAATACATTAAGACCCTCACTAATTGGCTTCTCCACCGAATCATCACCTTTTCTGAAATGCTAAAGGTGATGGGAATGAAAAGGTTTCCCAAAAAGACTTAGCATTTCTATTTTGCCTAACCAAAAATACACCAATCCAAACAGGCCAAGACCTTGTGGATCAATTGATTCATATGAGTATAAAGCCTAAAAACTAATTTCTCATCCCTTCTCATGTCACAATGATACACCATTTTGTGTGAGTCCTTAATGAGGAAAATGAAAAATTCCTCATCAAAAAATACTTTCCCTCCCAAAACTTTCTTGATTTGGCTTATTTGATTAATGCCAACGCAATTCATCCAGATACCTATGTGTATACCTTAAGGTCTTTTGGGGCAAAGAAGTAAGAAATAACTCATGCTTCAAAGAGGAAGAGTCTTGTGATAGAGGAAACTACTCAAACTATTCCTTCTCTTAAACTAAAAGTAAAACCTAAAACTTCTGTCATTTCTCTCTTTTCTATTAACAAGAAGTTGGACAAGGTGATGCATATGATTAAAAAGAGATTTCTTCTTCTTTCGCACCTTTATAATGACCTAGTGGACCTTTAAGAGAAGATGGTTGTAACACTTTGCCATCTCTCAGACTTTGAAGATTGCAAGGATACTCCAAAGGAAGAGGAAGACCAAGGAATGGAAGAAGGAGATGAAGCACAAGGAGAAGGAGAAGGAGATGAGGAAGTTGGAGTTTCTAATGATGATGACAACTCTTCAATCCTCTACTTTTTTTTTCCTTAGGCTTGTAATTCTGTTTGTATCTTTTTTTTTGTTGTCCTTTTTATTTTTTGGTTTAAGTTTGTGATCTTACAAGTTACTATTCGTTTTATGTTTGTTTGTGTTTTTTTTTGTTTTAATATTAATAAAATTTGAATTTTTTTATTCCCTTTATGGTTGTTCTTGATATATGGTTATCCTTTATTTGCATAACTTTATACTTATCCTTATAATTATCTTATTCTCTATTTCTAATATTGACAAAAGAGAAGAGAAATAGTGAATTTTCATTCTATAATTAAAGGGAAATGTAAATTGAAGGGGAGCAATTTCATTTAGGTTTAGTGCATTTCAAGTTTAAATTAGTATCTTAACAAGTTTAATTTGTTACACTTTAGTAACCATCTTAATTTCACACTTGTGCATTCTTTATCCTTCCAAATCAATCTAAGTTCTCAAAGTAAAAAAGGGAAAGATTGTTGTACTAGGTTAGTCAAACCTAAATTAAAACTCTTTTTAGCCTTGAAAATGAAGATTGATATGTTTTAACATCAATTTTAAGTGTTGATTTTACAGATTTTAAGATAGGTTTACATTGAAAGTTAGATAAGAGTCTTAAGTCTTAAGCATTGTGTATGACATCCTAATTTGCGATCAAGAATCTCGAATTCACAATCGCTATCTTGCAAAAGGAATTGATGAATTTGGGTTAGATGAATTCATGGGGCAAATTGCAGTCGTGATCTTGCCAAGAAAGTGATGAAGTTGAAATAGTCAAATTCATCGTGACCATCGCGTCCACGTGGCATAATGACTATTTTTCTCAAAAGACCAATGGTAGCATGCCACGTGGACTAGCTGTTAGATACAAATGAGGTTCTCCATTATGATTTCAATAAATTTAGTGCAACAAGAGAAATCGCGAATAGCGAATAACAGTTATGATCGTAAAATCTATCTGACAGATATTTAATGCAAGATCTGCCTAACATAGCTTAAAGATTTAGACATAGTTTCTTTGTAACGTCTCTTTGGTGGTTTTGCCTATAAATACTCCATCAAATATATATGAATGCATGAGAATAACATTGAATATAGCCAAACTCTTGAAAATTTATTTCTAAATCTTTAATTCTTGTATGTGAGTTGGTATTATTGAGTGTGAGCATTAAACACCATTGTTATTGTGTTTCAAAGTTAGCCTACTTGTAAAACTCTTGTAATAGGTTACATATGAGTATTTGGAAAAACACTTGAGAGGTTTTTATTTGAGCCTTAAGACACAAGTTGTAAGGTTATGTTTGACCTATAGAACACAAGATGTAAAAGTTTGGTGTGACCTTGGAAACACTATCTAGTGTTAGTAGAATACCTAATTATGAAGAATTATAGAGTTGATTTAGGCTTTATTAACACTCGAACCACTATAAAATTTTTGTCTTTATCTCTTATCCTATTTATTCTATTTTCATCTTTCAATAACTCCCTCTAATTTTTAAAAATTTTCATCAATTCAACCTCTTCTTGGTACTCAATGGCCAATAAAGATCTTATATCTCATGCCTTAACTTGTAATAGTCATCAATGTTGTGCCAAGCTCTTTAATGAAAAGCACAATAAGCATTAGCATCATACCCCTTTAGTTGTGGATTACTAGCTGGTCTTGCTGTTAGAGGCCGTAGTACCCCCTTCTTCTATAACCTTTCAAATGCCTTAGAGAAAGGTATCCCTAAATCTGTGAACTACCTCAGAGCCCTTACTGTATTCACATCAGCCATTTTGTTTCCCTTATCTTGAGGCATGGATGAGGTATTTCTCCTCTCTCCATATTGTCTATTTGACTCAAACTCTAAACCAACCTCTCTAAGGTCCTTAAAATTCCTCACCAACATGCCCTTGAACCTGGTGCCTATTCTCGATAATGTCCCCTTTGTGATCATCTTTACTTGCTTTCTTCTCATAGGTCTAGTAGTCGCTTCAGAAGCTAACTTTTTCCACCTTTTTATGTAATCATTAAAGCTTTCATCAGTCTTTTGCTTTAACTACTTTAAGTCTTACAAAGTGATTTTTAAAGCTAAGTTACATGCATAATGTTTCTTAAAGGCTTTGGTCAACTCTTTCCAACTTTCTCTAATTGTCTTAGGTAGATTACAATATCATGTCTTTATAAATCTTTCTAATGATAACGTAAACAACTCAAGATAGTATCAATGGGGGTCTTAAACATCTTCATTATTAATACATATGGATGGATGTGATTAATAGGATCCTAAGTTTCGGTAAACTTAGGAAGTTCGGGCATATGAAAGTTAGCTAAAAGTTTCTTAGGTCTATAGGCAAGCAATTCCTTAATGTTAGTAGTACTCCCCACCTTTTTGGCCATCTTACTCTTGTGATACTCCTTCATCCCAAATAGACCATCATCAATCACCACAGGTTGGGGTGACTCTAAGAGTGCCTTCTTCTTATCAGTTTTGGCAGCAGATACTTCCTCCTTTTTCAAAATTTCATTGATACATTTATTCACCTCCTCGATAATTCTTCCCTCCATTTTGTGATTAAAAATGGCCATTAACTTCTCTAAAATTTCTAACAGAATGGTAGATTCCATGAGTGGTTCAACTCCTTAGATCGAGATTGGCTTCTTACTTTTTCTAGTAATTTGGTTGCCCTTCTCTTCTACGAGGGTTTGGATAAAGCTATGATGGCTACAAGATAATGGTTGTTAGTATGATGTATGTACAAGTAATGAATACATGATATGCATACGTTATTATCAAAAGATCCTTGCAACCTTATTCTTCTAATACGCAGGGTCTAGAGGCTCTTTCCTAGGTGGGCTCATTCTTCCACCAATGAGGGAGGGGGGAAATGTATACGATTGCCTAAGACTAAGGAGGGTCAAAGTCCTAAAAGAACATATAGACAAAGGAATACAAGAGAACAATAAGAAATAACTCTTTACATTGCTTGAAAAAGGAATATGTATAAAGAAATGGGGAACCCTTTTAGCAAAGAAAAAAAGGATTTACACAAGTATTCACATTGCAAATGAAAACTCTTTACATAATGAAATAGGGGAAATATACAAATATTTACATGAGGGGAGTAATTACATTAGAAGGAATGGGGTCACAATGATATTTGCATAAGGAAAGTCCTAACTATGTCTTTTAGATACCGTAACCCTTCTTTTAAGAAAGAAATGAGAAATGTAAGCAAAAAGGGTACTCTATTCCAATGGTACTATTGACTTCTACATGTGCCTAGATAGTTGAGTTGATTATTATAGTTAATGGCTCCCAGAAGCTAAGGACAATTGTCATGACCTTCCATTTGATATTCTCAACTTGGCTTATAAGTGATGAACCCTCCTCACCATCTCCTAAGCCCAAATAAAGCTTAAGTCTTAAGTTTGAAGAGCTCATTAGTTTCTCTAGGGGTAGATCAAGTGCATGTGGTGAAGTGTGGAGACCACATGAACGTAATTTACAATTTCAAAATTAAGATGGTAAAAAATGAACAAAGATTAAGTGTGAATTCAATTTTGAGTCCCCAATGGAGTTGCCACTGTGAACACCTTTGATGGTTTCGCTTGAATAAGTGAAATATTGCTTACAACTCTATCCTTTCATCGACCAACGGGGGTTTGAGAGGATGAGAGTTTTAAATTGATAAGAACCTAAAAAGTGGCACATGATTTTATCAGTGGGGGATCCTTTAGGCCTTATATAAATTTAGAGCCTTTTTATCCAAATGGTGGTCAATAGGGGGGACCAAGGTGGGATAACATATTGGTATCATCCCTATTAGATATGAAGCTACCACCTGACCTTGTTTGAGATAAGAATCTGAGCAAGGCGAAACCTGAACCTAGCTAAGTGATTTAGAAGGCCCAATTTGTCTTCACCCCATCAGAGATGGGGTTCAAAAATTGGGTATGGCTTGGAAAAGAGGTTAGACACCCTCAAATTGCCCGAATATTGAGATCCAACATTTGAGCATTTTTTATTATCTTTTTACCACTTTAACCATGTTGTTAATTAGTCCAGTTAATGCTTTTAATCATGTTTCTAGCCCAATCATATTAATAAAGACAAAGCATCCTCATACTCAACATTAAAAGGGGATGAATGTCATATTTCATGGCAAAGGGAGGTCATACATATCCATCATTCACATAATCTACATATCCATCATTCACATAATCAATCTCAAAGGGAAGGGGGTAATGCAACATGGCAAAAGGGGAGTCATGCATATCAACTGTTCACATAATGCACAAATGTTCTAGATAATGATTATCACAATCACCATTGATAGCCTAATTCAAATAAGCACCTATATCCAAGAAAACACACAAATTAGCCATCATGAGAATAATAACACCAAAATAAAGAAAAATAATCTTAAGGTCCTAGGAATGACAAATTCCTGACTTGATCATATGAAAATGGAATCAAAATAGAAGCTCAAGTATTCAATGAAACATAAGGTAAGCCAATATAATGTCTTAAAGCATGAAACAGTCATAAAAAGAACTCTTAAACTTGATCATTATCCTACCATTTAAGTGAATAGGGGTCCTTGGTCATAAATCCTACCCTTATTTTGCCAACAAAACTCCTAAATATCACAAAAGAGAGCTTATAAGTGAGAAAATCTGAGTGAGAAAAAGATGGATTTTATAATCTATCCACAGTCGAAGTGAGCTGTATAAACCAATCGGTGGTCTGTATAGCCTACAAGGTTGGCTGCACAAGTATAGCCTACCAAGACTGGGTTTTTGGAAAAAAAAAAAAAAGAAAGAAAAGAGAAGGGGAAGAAGAAGAATAGGAGGGGCACTTGGATGGTCCTGAATATTATCTTGCCCTTAAAGGCATAATGTTTTGATTTTATCCTCCAAAAATGTTATAGGAATGCTCAAAGTGAAGAATAAAAGCCTTGTCTACCTTAGTTCTTAGTAGTGGTGAGTTAGTGTTAGGATTTCTTAGTAGAGGTGTTTGTGGAGAGAATTTGGAAGAGTTTCCCTTGGATTATCTAAGCCTCCTTTTCCTCTCCAAATGGCATGGCATTTATAAAGGAAAAAGGGTGCACCAGAGTTTGGGATAGCTCTAGTTGCATGGCATTCATGTCCCACAATAGATAGGACTGTGAAAGTTCTAGAATTTAGGGTTTTCAAGGTCTATATAGCCTAGTGATTGATTGTACAACCATGTATTTTGTTCTCCTGTTTATGGTTTAAGGCTTCATTGTATAGCCAAGTAGTTGGTTATACCGCCTAGGCTAGTTGACTGCACAACCCACTAAACTAAGGTTGATAGTTTTAGGCTTTTGCCTTATGGGCATGGGCTTGTGTTTGGGGCTTAGTCCAAGATTTTCTAAGACCTTGCTCTTCTTCTTTTTGCAATTCTCCTTACATTATGACAAATTATTCGAATGATTTTCACCATTGGTCTTGCATTCTAAGGCCTAGAATCTGATGCTTACACATATGTATTTTGATTATGTTCAATATTTATTCAAAGATAAAATATATAATTTTTTCATAATATAGAAATTTGCCAAATACTCAAAGAATATATAATTAAAATAGTTTTATAATTTATAAAATTCATGCAAAATAATTTTTTTTTATCAATAGATCTCATTGTAAAAAAAATTATATTCTCCATAATATTAGATGAATTCTCACAAAAAAAAAACAGTGATTTTATATCCTATTGTCACAAATTTCGAATTCACTTGAAAATTCAAATGTTAAACAATCAAGTATATTAATTTTTTCATTACATTGTAGCTCTAACTGAAAAGATAAAAATATAAAAGTAATATAAAAACAAAATTGATATTGGTTTACTTAGATTTTTAATTCATCAGATGCAATTTTTATTTGAATAAGGCAACAAAGACAAATCTTTTTCACAGTCATGTACTTAGATAAAATTTAGGTTCCAAAATATTAGTTGAGCATTTTAGTATAATTTTTTCCCTTAATTGTGATTTTTGTCTTTTGGCTTCTTGTTATAATTACATAAGGAAGAAATAGTTTTTGTTTTTAGAGTCCTTATTAGAATTGCATTGCATTAAAACAAATATTTATGACTGATAATTTAGCTCAAGATATTAATTTTCTAAAAAAAATTTTCAATTTCATCAAAGAGTCCTTTTTTTAGAGAAATTTATTAAGGAATAAAATAAAACTAAAAATAGAAATCTTATTATATGGTAATTATATGTAATCTATATATGTAATATCTAAATTAGTCATTAAATTGAGAATTCTTTACTGTTATACATCTAAACTAACTTTTAAATTAAGAGTATTTCGATTGATTCAAAGTCTTACTTCATCCATGCTTTTATATGTATTATAGATATATACACACACATTAGAATGACCAAAATTTTAAACTAAAATCTTTATGGCAGCATATTTAATTCTAGAAAAAATTCTTGACTTTAAAGATATTTGAATTGAAAGCTGTTGTAGATCTCTATATATGGATTAGAGGTGACAATAACTATGGGTAAAGTAGTGTTATATTTTTATTCATATTTAAAAGAGTGTGTATATCTTCTCAATGCTCATATCCATTTGTGTAACAAATATTAAACTCATCCTCTTTTTCATAAAGTTTTGGATAATCTGTAGATAATCCATTATTCAAATAGTTTTCAAAATATTATATATATATATATATATATATATATATATATATATATAGTTACTAATTTATAATCATAATTAATTAAAATAATTCATATTATATTTAAAGAGGTCATATATTAAAAATAATAATAAACTACTAAAATACTAAAAAAATTAAATAATTTAAAAGTATATTTAGTTTTGCAAATGCAACATATTCGATACATTATAATTAATAAGTTCAATTATATAAAACTTTGCATCTAACTTAATAGAAAAGTTGAAAATAGTCAATATTATTTATATTGACTAAGGATTTGTTTGGGATAGTTAATTGATATAGTTAATTGCGGTTGTTACTAACTACTAGTTGATAACTGGTAATTGATAATGGTTTGATATTAAGTGTTTAGTAAATTATATCTGACAATTACTGTTAGTTTATAAAATGACTAATACAAGTATACTATTAATATTTTATAAGTTGAATTAAATAAATTAAAATTAAAATATAATAAAATAATATATTTTCACATATATTCGTAAAGTATAATTTCAAAACTTAGAAGGCTATAATTATTAATTTGTATTTATTAAATGTTAATAATTTTTTCTTGTTAATGTTAATCAATAGATGTCAATATATTTTTAGTAATTAAAATATTTTACATATAATTTTTTTTTATAAATCTTGCATATAATAATTTAAAATATTATAAATAATAGTTGTAGTTGAATAGTAGAGATTTAAGCATAATAATAAATTAAAGATAATTTTGACTTTTATTTAGTTGAAACAACAAAGGTTCAGAAAAATTTTAGATAGAGTTGAAAAAAATCGTATTGATTGAAATTGTATCCATTATCTATTATAAGGTAAAATTATGAGTGTAAGTATGAATAAATTTAATAATTCGGATAGAATATTATCCTCACTCTGCTCAAACTCAACCCTATCATTTGGATGAGTTTATTTATATTGATTGGCCAATCAAAATAGCTTTCATTAACATACTCGAAGATCTCTTACGCGAAAGTCCGTAGCATAATTGGGTAAAATTTTGAACCAATTAGCTTGCTGAGCTGACTTTCTAGCATAAAAGGCCCAGTGGTGAGCCACCTGATTGCATTGCCTGTTGACATAAGAAAGCTTAACAGATAAACCTAAAAAGTTTAAAATATCACTGGTGATAAACCCCATATGTATGGCTAAAGAGTAAGCTTGTTGCACCTTCAAACGTACCGGTAAGCAATCTGTCTCAACCTCTCTTACGTCCGAGTTGTGCTGGCGAGCCCATTAGAGTGCATCACTAACTGCAACTGCCTCCACGCATTCTGGTGAAGAGAACGAATGCAAAGGAGCAGACGTTGCTACTTCAATCAAGCCGAGATTATCTCTAATCACTGCCCCTACTGATGCGTGCTGACGTTCAACATCGATAGAAACATCGTTGTTCATGTTCAACATTCCCTCCCTTGGTTTTTGCCGGACATTCATCGCGTGTCCAGGAGGAATGGTGGAAGATCCTCGATGTCTAGAATGTTGAATGTTCACCTGTTTGAATTGAAACAATGTTGACATAGCTAGTTGAGTCGCTTGGCAGGCTGGGCATAATTCCGCACTCCACACCACTTATTCCTTCTAAACCAGATAGCATCACTCACTGTTACAAAAGTCGACTGTTGATCCGTACTTAAACTTTTCATAACTTGTTGACTGGCCAGGGATGCTAGAAGGAGAAGAAACCAATGAAGAGGCCTACCAACAATACTTGCAATACAAGCAGTCCCTAAACAAGTGCAAGTCAGTTTCGGCACCCGCTAGACATAAAGGGCAATGAGGATCAAGAAAAATCCGTTTGGACTGCAAATTCGTTCTTGTTGGGAGATGACCCTTTACCAATCGCCACAAAATAAACAGTTGCCGAATAGGAGCAATAGTCGCCATAGTGACTTCCAAAACTCTGTTGTAGTGCCAGAAGACTCAGCCATTTCGTTCGCCCCCTCCATTGCTAACCGATAACCATATCGTACCGAGTATTTCTTGTCCTTTGTAGAGAACCAACCTTGCATGTCTGGCGTATTACCACTACCAAGTGGGATAGCTTGAATTATTTTGGCATCACGAGGTACAAAAATGGTTTTAAGCAAATCTGGATTGCATTCCCGATCAAATAAAAAATCAGCCACCAAGACAATAGGAAATGAGCTTGGACGTGGAGTGATCACCTGAAAAGAATAAGGCACTGGCAACTAATGATCCTCCCATACTGAGATGCTTCTGCCATCATCTACAAACCAAAATAGGCCCTTAGCTAGCAACGGAATAGCTGCTGAGAGACTTCGCCAACAATAGCTAGGTACCCGAGCCACAGGAGCTGGCAAAATACTAGAATCCGAAAAGTATCTAGCTTTAAAAACTCTAGCTGTCAGCGTATTTGCATGAAATAAAAGAAGCTCACACTGTTTTGCAAGCACTGCTAAATTAAATTCCTGTAACCTTCAAAATCCCAAACCACCCTCATCCTTGGCTAAACAAAGTTTGTCCCCAGCAGCTCAATGAAGACATTTATTTCTGTCACTTTTGTCACCCCACCAAAACGAATTCATTATTTTCTGAAGTTCATCTGCAGTAGATAACGAAAGCTGAAATACATTCATGGTGTAAGCTGGTAAGGCTTGTGCAACAAATTTGATCAGAATCGCACAACCACCCATAGATAACAAACGACCCTTCCAACTAGACAACTTTTTCCTATATCGATCCATCTTTTAAATCTTCCCTTTCAGCAACGCTACTTTTTCTTTCGTTAAAACAATTCATATTTTTCTTACGTTAAAAGAATTATTATTATTATTATTATTGCGTTAATAATAATAATGGGCATCTTATGCACCACATTATTATTATTATTATTATACATACGCTTGACTTGTCAAGCCCGCAAGCCTTTTCTTTAATTGTTTTCCTTCACTGCAACGTGGTAACTTCGCTTAGGCATCTCAACAGGTTTATATATATATATATATATATATATATATATATAGGGAGAAAACTGCATCCGACGGGCTCTTCAAAAGTGACTCTTTTTTTTTTTCTAAAATTTTTAAAAGTCATTTTGTCACACTCCCTATATTCAAGAAGGGAGAATGACTTCTCGAAGCATTATTATATTATTTTCCCTGTCTCATTTAGTTGACATTCTTTTTTTTTATTATATCATATTTTTTATGCTAAGTTTTATTCGATCTATGTTTCACGTGATTAAAACAATTATTAGATATATAAATTAATTAATTTTTTAAATTTTATATTTACATAAATAAAGAGAATAAATTATTTAAAATTATAAATAATTAAAAAATTTTAGAATATATATAAAATAAACATTTTAATAAATATGATTTTTTACTAATAAGTGAACAAAAATAACTTTAAAAATAATAAAAAACCAAACTTAAAAATTAAATAAGAGTTGTGCAAGATTAATAAAAGAACTAAATAAATAACATTAATTAGGATAATATTTCTATTTATAAATATATTTAAAAAAATCAACGTATAATAAATCTTACTTTTACAAGAGAAATACTTCTTTATAAATCACATTTTTAATATAAATTTACGATTTATCATTGATTAGTTTTTTATTTAATTTAAAAATTTTTTGAATTTAGATGATATTTATCTTAATTTTTAAACATTTAAAAAATAAAGTAACATTAATTTAAAGATTTAAAAATCTTTATCCAATATTTTAATTATTTTAAATAATAACAAATTTTAAAGATTGAAATAACATCTATCATTCTAGTTATTTCTAATCATCACAAATTTTAAAAATTGTAATAATAATTAGTTTTACAAAAAAATATTATCTATACAATTAAAATTTATTTATAACTTAAAAATATTATTGTCAATTTAAAAAAGTTCTACACTTTTTTTATCCAAAAAATTTTTTTCTAGTTAGCCGCTTAGATAGTGTAGATTTGTCATTGATTATTTTTTATTTTATTGAAAAATAAAATAATGCTAACTTAAAGATATAAATATCTTTATTTATTATTCTTGTTATTTTAATAATCATAAATTTTAAAGATTCAAATAATATATATTTTTTAGTTATTTCAAATAATCACAATTTTATATATAAGACAAAATAGTATAGATTTATCAATGTTTAGTTTTTGTTTAATTCAAAATTTTTTTAACTTAGATTATATATATATATATATATATATATATATATATATATATATATATATATATATATATATATATATATATTATTTTTTTAAAATAGGATAAAAGTGTCACAAAGTGGGAACTAAATTTGAGAATAAGAAAAGAGATTTTTAAAAAATGATTATA
>CATIWR010683410.1:0-54003 GCA_949677035.1 Omphalea diandra | reverse complement strand
TTAGGTTATCATGGAAAAGGTGGAAGGTTAGAAATAAGAGCTATGCATGGTATTTTGTCTAATTTTCCATGAAAGAATGAGAGGTAGTTGGAGAGGTCAAAGAAGGGATCATTGGGGAAGATGAGAAACCTGTGGAATATGATTATATGGATGATCTCGAGAAAGCATTCTTTCAAATGCAAGGTGGAGAAATAGGCTATCTGAATTACCAGGACTCATTCGATGAGGAGAGCAAGAATAAGAAGAAAAAAAAAAGGTAAGCAAGATGTGGAACAGAGGATATTAATAGATTATATCAAATTGCAGTTTTGTGTGGCCTTCATACTACTTAGCCATGGAATGACAAATGGAAGATTTTTGATAAAGAGCACTAGTAATATTTAGAAGATATGCACTTTCAGGAAATAGGCAAATATCTTAAGAAGAAGTAGCCTTGAATGATAAATTGAGATGCAGCTCTCGTGGATCTGTAATAGGGGTATGCTAGACTATGCAAATTCACTAAGGGGACATATACAAGAATGGCCTTAACAGACATTGAGGACATAATTATAACATGGTCAAACATCGAAAGCTGAATAGAATAAGTTAGATGGGGTGGCACTCTAGGAGAGCTTCATGAAGATTGAATTGAGAGATGATAAGATGAAACGAGATTTTGAGAAAATGGTGAAAGTCATGGCTAGCGTAGAAATTGGGATTAAAGTGAGCTTTAAACATGTAAGTGATATGAATGCTTCTTTAATGAGAAAGAGATTAAAGAAGAAGAGAAGATCAATGTTCAAAGAACTCCTACCAATCCACTAGAAGAGGCTTTTTTTCTTGATGTCTCTGTTGTTTTTTTTCTCTAGTCTCTTTTAAGGACGATGATGTATTTATTTTAAGTTTAAAGCAATGAATTACGAGTTTGCTTACTTGTGTGATGTATTTCCTGATGATAATGTGCATAACGTACATCATTTTATGAGAATATTTAATATTAACTTTTGTGCATGCCACTGCATTTAATCTTGGCATATAGGAAAATCCAAAAATTCAAAAATTTTGTTCATTGGTAACTTGTTACCCCTGAAGGACGAAGAAAGTTTTAATAACTACTCAGGAAATATCAGAGGGTCTTTGCTCGAACGTATGAGGACATGTTAGGTGTTGATCGACAAATAGCTAAGTACAAGATTCCTACTTACCCACATATAAAGTTAGTGAAATAAAAGCTTAGAAGGATGAGATAAGAATGGGCCCAACTGGTGAAGGATGAGGTGGTGAAGCAGTTGAATGCTAAATTCCTAGAGATAGTTAACTATCCCAAGTGACTAGCTAATATTGTACTAGTGCCAAGTGACTAGCTAATATAGTACCAGTGCCAAAAAAGAATGAGATAGTAAAGATGTGTGTGGACTATAAGGATTTGAATGAATCTTGGCCTAAAGATAATTTCTCTTTGCCCACATCAATGTGCTAGTAGCCAAGTTAAAATTCATCAAGGACAAGACTTATGACCATGTCAAATAGGGAAACAACACCAATCTTTTTTCAAAGCAAAAAATTTTGTAAGTACTTTTAGACCCCTTCAACTTATTCACATGTGCTTAGTTGGACCTACTAGAAATGCTAGTTCAGGTGGAAAATATTATGCATATGCACTTGTGGATGATTACTCTATGTTCACTTCGATTAGATTCTTAGCATAAGAGTGATGCCTTTGATAAATTTTAAAAGTTCATGAAAAGAGTTCAAAATGAAAAAGTTATTTCATTTCTAGCATAGAAGTGATTATGGAAAAGAATTTTTGAAAACTATTATTTGAAAAATGGTATTTTATACAATTTTTTACCTTCTAATACACTACAACAAAATGATATTGTAAAGAGGAAAAATAAAATATTGGTAGAGATGGTTAACACTATGCTCAACGAGTGTTATCTTCCTAGTAACTTTTAAGCCGAAGCCATCAACACCTCTTGTTACATTGCAAATTGTGTTTTTAAAAGACCAATTTTATACAAAACCTCTTATGAATTGTAGAATGGAAGAAAATCCAATATTTCATATCTTAGATTATTTGGATGCAAATACTACATTTTGAACACTAAGGACAACCTTAAAAAATTTACCTCCAAAATCGATGAAGATATCTTTTTAAGATATTCCACTATAGCATTAATCTTAAGATATACACTAATTCATTAATTCTTATTAATTGATTCAAATAATTACAAAAAATTATTAGAATAGCTTTAATGATTCTATATATTTGATCTATCAAATATAATATAATATATTTCAAAAACAAATTATAATTAATCTAACAAGTTTTTGTTAAAAAATTTTAATAATTCATAATATTTTAAATTGTATGAAACTAATATATATACTATTTATAAGTAATAATCATATTCATTACATTTATGTAAAAAATATTTATTAATTATTTCTTTCAAATATAATTTTTCTTAATAAATTCAATAAAAAATAAAATAATTTCATTCACATTCATGATCTAAATATAAATTATAATTAGTAAGGTACTTGAAACTTTTAGTAGCATAATATATGTCAAATTATAAATTTTTTTCAACAAAATTTTAATATTTTTAACAAAATATTTAAAAGTCTTAAATGTCAAGTTATAATTCTCCTTTTATAAATGATGTGTTATATATACACAATTCCAAAGGTTTGCCGAAAAAAATTATCCACTGCACAAATTTATGACTAATTGCTTTGTATTATTATTATATTTATTTAGTGGTCATCATATAAATCTTTTTCATCACAAAAATCCCCGTGTGACGCTCGCTGTTATATGACCATATATATCAACTAGCATGACATGTTCAAAATACACTCATTACCATTTCTAATTATGTGTTCACATTCCACGTGTGAACTTATTCACAAAAAGATCATTCGATGTTTAATATTAATCTTTTAACGATCCCCACAAAATAATTTCTTAATACAAATACGAGTAACATGTTGAGAATAAAATAAATAAATTAATAAAATGGGGTCAACCTATCCACAGGATCACTGTGCCCATATAGGGGCCTAACCAACCTGACCAACTCCTTTCCTACATGTTCCCAACCCATGGTGTGAGCAGCATACTAATATCCGATGTCATTCCACTTCTGGCGTTCTCGTAAATTCTTCAAAAAAATCTGGACAATCTTGTCCGGCACGTTATGGCAAGTCCGGTAAATTATTAGAGTGATTAGGGTCATTTAGTGCCGCCAATTAAAACATGCCGTTTGGCCAGCCAATGTTTACCAATCTCCACTGCTTTGAACCGCGGTTACACCATTGTAGTGGGATGCTTAACCGTGGTTAGCACGTCAGCCCGGCTTCTTATATGCCTCACAGCCACCAGAAAGCGTTAGAAAAAGGAACCTAACGAGAAACAGTTGTTTTTTCAAGGGGAGAGAGCGGTCGCCAGAGATGGCAATGATGTATATCGATGAGGAAGAGGTGTGGAAATGTCAAAAGCACCCTTCCAAACGCCGTCGAACGGGGATTTGCCACGTGTGCCTCCGAGAACGCCTGTCCTCGCTTTGCCCAGACTGTGCTAACGTACGCCCCTGTTCTTGCAATGCCGCCGTTGCGACTGCCACTACAACATCCGTCTCTTCTTCGTCCTCCTTCTCATTCGCTTCAGGAACCGGAAGTGTTGGGCGCGTATCGAATCTGATCGAGAGGGAGCCTTCCTTCCGTCGGTCAAGGTCACTTGCAGTTCCGTTTCTCCGGTCAAAGCCGCCAGTTGCCCATGATAGTCCAAAGACGGCATCTCCGTTTTGGTCGCTGTTTAAAAGTGGCAGTAAGAGGAGTAGCAGGAGCAGCAACAGAGGTGATGTGGAGCGAAACGGCGCTGTTCTGGATCACGAAGATGAGGACAGGAAGAGGATGATGAGGAAATCGAGGTCTGTGGCTGTGACGGTGACGTCAGATTCGGGTGGCGGAGATGTAAAATTATCGAAGGGGAAGGGCTGGTATTTCCCGAGTCCGATCAAGGCTTTCAAGCAATCTATTTCAAAAGGAATAATGGTGCAAGAAAGGTCGCCTTTGCACAGGGGTTGATTCTTGTATATATTAGCAGAAAAAGAAACATATAATTAACTGCTAAACAGACTGATAATTAATATTTCCTTTTTTTAAAAAAAAAAATCTTGAGGAGGAAAGTTTGAGGAAAGGGATTTGATTTGATTTTTTTTCCTATCATGTGAACTATGAATGATTATAACCAACCAATATTTTTGTTTGATTGCTTTCAAATGGAAAATAAAATGTAATTTTCGAAATGAATTAGGTTATTTTTTTTCTTCATTGAATTTGGCCATTTTATGTATCTTACTTGTGAAATTAGGGTTGGATATATGAATGATTGCAAGTAGCTATGAATGATTGCAAGTAGCTATGAATGATTGCAAATAGCTCGTTAGTTGTATGATTGGAGTGCAAAGCCAGTTAGATAGAATCCTGAAATGCACCTCTCTCATAAGATATCAATTATGGGCCTGCATATCTCTGTTATGTGGTATCGGACACTTTTATCTATACGATATTGACATGTAATGTATTGTTATTATTATTATTATTATTTTCAATCAATGTGTTATGTATTTATTATTTTTTTTAAAAAAAGTTTTAATCTCATATTTAGAACATTTTTGGCATTGCTATTAAAAAAATCAGATTTTGATATAAATATATAAGAGATTTTTTTTGTTCATATTTGATTATAAATTTGAATATAAGTTTTATAATTAAAAAATTATTATTGATAAAGGTTTTAAAGATGAATTTTTTTAATTAAATTTTTTACTCATAAAACTCACATTAAAAAAGTTATAATCAATTTTTTATCTCAAAATTAGATTTTTTTTTCAATAGCAATGACAAATATATTGTCTTAAATTGAATAAAAAAAATATTTGTGTAGAAAAGAATTAGACCTATCTTCCTTCATACAAATTCATATCTTTCTGTTTTTAACTTCGTTTTTTCCCTTTCTCTTCTTGTTTCTTTTGGCTAAAATTCCTTCCATCTTTCCATGTCTAATGGTAATCTAACCCATTGTTAGTGCAAAATCTTCTCCCCTCTCTCGTGGCTAACTATGTCATTACTATTGAATATTGTTGTAGCCTTTTGATGCCGATCTCGGATTCACCATTGTCAAAATACCGATAATGTCATAAAGACCACAAATCAAAGGTTTATCATTAATCTAGGATTAACTAACTTAGATACAAAATTGCCTATTGTTTTCATAAGCTCTTCAAGATGATATTCAACCTTAGTTGAAATCTTCTTTTACTTTATTACAGTTGAGGAGAGCTATTATTACAATGTGTCTAAGTAATGAGATTTTGATATTTTTGTTTATTAGGCTGGAGAACAAGAATCATCTCTCCAAGCTTATATTCAACCACATAATGAAGGAAGACAAGACATCTCTACCACAATAGATGTTGAGAAGATGTATTTTAGTTTATGCTACGTATATGCATATTCCAAAAAAAAAAAAAAAAGGCTTGCGAATTTGTTAACAATTAGAAAATATTATTTTTTATTGATGCGAAGGTTGTTTATTATCTCTGCTTTCTAAATTTATCTTGCTCTTAATTCGCTAAGACAAGTTGTTTATAGTAATTTTTAGATGATCCTTAATAATGCATTATTAAAATTTAATATGAAATTATGTTGGTTGCACATGTAGCTGATATAATACTATATCCATCAACTCTACAAATGAGGTAATAATATTTGTGTTTCATTTGATATACATTGGAGTAATAGAACCAGAAAATTGAATGAGGCATATATAAATTTGTTATCTTGAATGAAATGGATATTCTTTGGATAAAGAAATGTACAGTTTTATGAATAATAAACTAATATTGAAACATAATGAAATATGTTATATGTTGTCTACAGATGCCTAAAATAATTCAACTAATGATAATAAATTATGGGCAAAGATAAACAAATATAAGTTTATATGTAGGGTGCAAAGCCATTTAGAGGTAGTCTTCTTTTATAAATTGTAGATATAGGTAGAAATCTTTCTTTGAGAAGCTAGTTTTTATGTATTTGTATGTAACGGGTGCCTTTACCTTTTTTTGATTGAATGTTATGTCCTATTTATTTGAGATAATGTGGTATTTATTGTTAGTCATCTAAGACAATATATGTTTCAACAAAATTTATCATAGATGAACAAGTAACAAGTATTGAAGCAAATATAGAAAATTAAAGGAATATAAATAGTAGTACAGATAGAAATTAGCTTATGTTAGACATAGTGTCCTTAAAATAAATTCACTCTTTCACCATTAATGTTGAGAAATGTAGGCATTTGTCTCCCAGGGTATAACAAAATGTGGATAAAAGTGTGAACACTACAAGGCCTATCTTTTATGAATTTAATGGCATAAAACTCTATCACAAACGAAGAAAGAGGAGGAGGAACATAAGCAAATAAATTTTGTTTGTGCACTAAGAAATGTGGGTTGAGAGTCCTATTTATACTAGAGTATATGTGAGCAGAAAATTGTCAAGTTTATTGTTTGTTAAGCTCCCATCAATCCTCCATTATGGGTATATAACACCTTAGCCATTAAACACATTAACCCTCCATTAAGGATAGGTAACTCCTTAGGCATGAAATAGCTACAATAAATAGGAGGAACATAAGCAAGTAAATTTTGTTGGTGCACCAAGAAATGTATGTTGAAAGGCCTATTTATTAGAGCATATAGGACTGGAAAATTATTAAATTTAATGTCCATTAAGTACCCATTAATCCTCCATTACGGGTATGTAACTCCTTAATCGTGAAAACACATTAACCCTCCATTAATTTCAGGTAACTCCTTAGGTATGAAATAGCTATAATAAATAGCCACTAACTCCATTAATATTATAACTTCTTCTTCAACATTCTAACACTTGCTTTATAAACTTTTAGAATTCTTAAAAGAAAAGAGAGAAAAATAAAAAAATTTCAAAACCTAGTTGGCATGGGCTAGCTTGAAATGTTTGATATTTGTGTACATAGGTTGCATGCTCATGCATTGAGCCTTTAGTTCAAGTTGAGGATTTGGATCCCCCTATGCATGTGAGACAGAGAGCCTCTCAAACTACTTTCTTATTATAGTATAATTGAGCATCTCAATATATATTCCTTATTAGCTTGGTCTTTTTCTAATATGGGATAACCTACTTTTTAACTTTTGTTCCCTTAGTAAGAGTCACTTTGGGCTTCAAATTCTTACTCACCCATTCATCATTTTTAAGTATAGAAATATACCAATTCATAGTCCTCATGTAGGACAACATGAATGCAGTTCAATTTTTCATAACTGAATAGTGAGACCCATTCAAAATAAGGCCTAAAAATGGCTACTTAATGAATATTATATGTCAATGTTTCAACAATCTTCCATATAAATAAACTTGAATGGAAATGTAAGTTGAATGAAGTCTTAACTATGTGATAAAGTTTAACAATCACAACTTGTATAGGATATGCAAATGTTATCTTTTGAACCTTCTATTATAAGAATATATTTACTTTATTAGTTAATTAATAAACATGATATCCTTGAACTATTATGTTGTCTATGTAAATGATGATATATCTCACATAGGAATTTTTTTAACATAATTTAGTTCTCATTGTTATGTTCATTTTGGCCATGAACATCTACCTAATTTTGTCAAAGTTTCTAAAAAATTAAGCCCTATATAATTCTCCTTTAAAGTAGCCCCACTTCTCTCTCATATTGGTGATTTTTTAGTCAAGAGTAGCATTCATTACTATGCTTGGTTTTACCAATATGTAAGAATCATTAAAAACATAGCTTAACCTCTTCCCTATGGATACTACTATTTTCATCATAAGAACTAATAGAAGGCTAACCTGCCCATATTGATCACACTAAGTCTTTACATCTAAGTTGTCCTTTTGAACCTAGATCTTGTGATCTCTAGTCAACTAGGTTGGGTTTCCTTTATATTTACTTATCACTCTTTTATGGGTTTTAGTCCATTGTCGTCTATGACTTATTAACTAACTCTTTATTCAAACCTTTAGTTAGTGGATCTACAATATTGTCCTTTGAATTCACATAATAAACATGTATAACTCTAGTCAAGAGTAGTTGTCTAATGATATTATGTCTATAACATATGTGTCTAGCCTTACCACTATACATATTACTCTATGCTCTTTCAATTATAGACTAACTATCATAATGAATACAAATTGGTGGCATAAAACTTTCCCATTGCGGAATATCCTTTATTAAGAAATGGGAAAGTTGTTTAGCTTCTTCATTACATTTATCTAAGTTATAAATTTAGACTCCATTGTGGATTTAGCTATAAGTATTTGTTTGGATGATTTACATGATACAACTGCACCTGTTAGAGTGAAAATATATCCACTAGTAGATTTTAAGTCTTATATCATAAATCCAATTTGCATCACTATAACCTTCTAAGACAAGTGGATATCTAGTATAACATGGCCCATATTCATGATTATATTATAGGGACCTAAGTACTTTCACTATCACTTTTTAGTGATCAATTTTTGGATTACTCATGTATTAACTTACTTCACGTATTGTATAAGCAATATCTAATCTTAGACAACTCATTAAATACATGGACTTCCTATCACTCTTGTATATTTCAAATGAGAAATACTCTCTCCTCTACTTTTAGATAAATAAAGACTCAAGTCTAACTATGTTCTAGTTACACTAGAATAATCTTTATTGAATTTCTCAAGAATTTTATTCACATAGTATGAGTGCTTCGATTTTTGGGGTTTGTAATCAAACGAGTGGAATCTTGCTTACAACTCCTACATTTTATCCATCATCAAAAGATCAAGAGGATGGGTGTCATACATTAAGCAACCCAAATGATGGCATGTGTTTAGTATCATCGTAGTGATCCTTAGAAAGGCCTCTCAAAGGGTAGAAGCCTTTACTACTAGGTAAATGGTCAATAGGGGACCAAGATGGGGCAATTCTTTAGAATCACCCTTAATTGAAGTGGTGTCACCACCTGATTTTAGTCAGGATAAAAGATAAAGACAAATTTTGAGGCTACTTAAGTCAATTAGAAGGCTCAATCCATCTTTATCCTATTAGAGATCGAGTTCAAAAATTGGATATGGTGTGGAGAAGAGGTTAGGCACCCTCAAATTGCCCGAATTTAGGGATTTGACCTTCGGGTATTTTTGTTTCACAATTTCAATTTTAGCCATATTATTAATTAGTTCGATTAGCAATTCTAAAGCATTTGTCAATTGCATTAAATCAATCATGCATATACTAGTCATTACAAACATTCACCATAGGGAAGGGGATGCAAATGGTGCTTAATAGGGGAACATGCATAATAAAAAATAAGTAAATATGCAAATCAATGGTAAAATGCATCTCAGCCTACAAAAAGAAGAAAATTATGTTAGTATCACATCAAAACTAAAATGAAGAATATAACTACTTTATGGTTCATAATGCCATCAACCATAGTAAGTATCCCATCACATCTATGAACCATACTCACCTTAGTCCAAGTTAAGGGACCTAGCATGCATCTATGTCTAAAGTTCATAAACTCCACAATCCAATCATCATAACCAATTAAACATAAAACATATAATTAAACATAAATAAAGAACAAACATATGAAGATAATAGGTTAGCCATTAATGTATAATATAAGGATGTCATGGGAATACACTTGAAGGATAATAGAAAGGCCTTGGGCAAGGTTTAAGACATCAATTTGGATTCCTAGGGTGAATGAATCCTTGTTTAAAAGAGTTAGAACATCCTCAAAAATACCTCTAGTCACTGATGAGGTTTGGATACCAAGAAAATAAAGAATAATATTTCATAAGGCTAAGGACACACATGATTCTCAAAACATAAAAACAAATAAAACAGGTGTCATACCTTACTCAAAATCACCCCATAATGAAGAAGAGAAAGTAGATAAGCTATTAAGCTAACCACTCCCTCTTTATGATGGTAAAGATAAAAATTCACAAAAATAACAAGTCAACACAAACAACTTAATAGGATCATGGGGTACTCAGGAATAGAATTCCCTCTCCCAATCAGATCCCTAACAACATAAACATAATCATACAAAGAAAGGAAAAAGGAAGGACAATGAAGAAAAAGAGCTCAAAAAGCTTTAAAAACATAACATATAACCTACCATTTCTTGATCCTTATACCATTTTTTAAAAAAATATGGGGTCTTAAGATCTATCTACATTCTATTAATGGAGCTCACAAGAAATCCATAAAAGCCACAAAATCAAGATGAAAATGAATGGAGAAGAAGGTTATAAAAACTATTATTTTCAAGCAAAATTGATTGCATCTACCAATTGATGGTCTGCATAGCTTGTTGAGTAGTCTATACATACTGTAAAGGAGTCTATACAGATTACTGGGACTAAGATTTTTGTAAAAAATGAAAAAAAAAAGGGGGAAGATTGGGTCTTGGATGTTCTTTTGGATGTATCTTGCCCTCAAAAGCACTAGAGATGATGGATTATCCTCTAAATGTTAAGAAAATATGCAAAAATGGAGTCATAAGTCTTTAGTTTATACCTTGAATCCTTAGATTATATATTGGGTGTTTGATTTTTGTGTAAGAGTGATGCTTTAGAGTGTTTGGAAGGTGATTTTGGTAGAGTTTAGTTAGATTCTTCAAGCCTTTTTTCTCCTCTTTCAATAGGGTATTTATAGAGGAAATGAGGGTGCACCTAATCCAAATGGCTGAGATTGCACTCAATCCTCAATCTTTAGTAGATAAGATCAAAGAAAATTCTAGAAATTAAGGTTTCCAAGTTATTTGTATAGCTAAAAGTTGGTATACAGACTAATGGTTAACTATATAGACATGTAGAAATTAAAGGTCAACTATTTTAAAATCTTCTTTCTGTTAGGGCTTAGAACTTGACTGTATAACCTACTAAAGGATGCCTCTTCATGTTTACGGTTTGGTTTGGTTTAGGTTTAATTCAAGATTTCTTTCAAGCTTTGTTTCTTCTTTTTACAATGTTTCCCCTATATTTTTTAGGGATAATTCTAATAATTTCTCATTATCGAGCTTGCATCCTCAGGCTCCAAATCCATGTAATAGATAGTGTGTTTGACTTAATATGAGTCCATATGGTGTTCTTGAGATTTTTATTCCCTATATAACATTTGTTGATCCCATATCTTTCATGTAAAACGTAAAATTCATTTTATTTTTAGTATATCTGATCATCTTATCATTGCTATCAATAATAAGCATATCATCAACATATAAATAGAATATAATATAGCCATTAGTTATGCCCTTTACATAAACACATTTTAACACATTCATTATTTTTAAACCTATTTGCCAACATAACACTACTAAATTTTTAAGCCATATAAAGACTTAACTAATCTACACACCTTCTTTTCTAATCTTGGGACAATAAAACCCTTATGTTGTCCATGGAGCTTCCTTATCCAACTCTCTATTTAGGAAAGCAATTTTCACATCCATTTAATTTACTTCAAGACTGTGTAGTGCTATAATTTCAACTATCATCCTAATGGAATTTATTCTTATTATAAAAGGATATGCATCAAAGTAATCTAGACTTTTCTTTTGCCTATAACTTTTAGTTACAAGTCTACCAATCTACTTATCAATTGAACCATCAAATTTAATCTTTCTCTTAAAGATTCGCGTAGATCCTAATGGTCTATAACCAAAAGGAAGATCCACTAGTTTCTAAGTGTGATTTTACATGACAAAAATAAATTAATGGTCTTTTTCCATAAAAGACCTTCTAAAGAAATTCACAACTTTTTTATAAGTTTGTGGTTCAGCTTTTAGCATATAAGTCAAAAAATTTGAACCAAAAGATTTTTCTATCCTTGTTCTCTTACAGCAGCATGGCTCAACCTCAATAGGTTCAACCTCAACTTTAGGTTCTTCTTTTTGAACTTGATCTTAGGCTTATCCTTGGTCTTGAGTATATATTCTTTCATTACCTCATATGTTCATTTGGATGAAGTCACCCTTTCTTTAGATCTGTATGGAAATACAAGTTTAAAGAAAGATGCATTTCTTTATTCCATCATCATATTTTTATGTATGTCTTGGATTTTAGACTTACACATAAGAAATTTGATAAGCACTATTGTTATGTGCATATCTAATGAAGATGTTATCAACTAATTTTGACCTTATTCTCACTTTTTTTTGATATTAGAACAACCACTTTACCAAGACTCTCCCATACTCAAAAATATTTGTAAAAAGCCTTTCTTCCTTTTCATAACTCATAAGAGACCTTATCTACTTTCTTTCAAAATACCTTATTAAAAGGTAGTTTGCTAACAAAATAGCTTCTTTCATATGTTTTGAGGTAACTTAGAACTTATCAATATTGCATTCATCATTTATTTCAAGGTATGATTTTTCCTCTCAGTAACACCATTTAATTGAGGTAAATAAGGTGTATCAACTTCATGTATAATTCCATATTGTGCATAAAATTGTCCAAATGGTTTTTTATGCTCACAACCACGATCACTTCACAACACTTTAATGTTTTTATTAAGTTGATTTTCAACTTCTTTCTTATAGAGTCCAAATCTCTCTATAACTTCGTACTTGCTTTTAAGAAAATACATATGATAATATTTTGTGCTATCATTGATAAAGGTGATAAAATATTTACTTACACCTTTTATTTGTATGAACTTCAAATCACACACATCACTATGTATTAAATCAAGAGGCTTGGTATTTCTTTCAACTATTTGAGAGCACAAATTTCACATTTATGTTTGGAATTAATAAGGAAATTAGGTATGTGATCTAAGGTAATTAACCTTTTCAAGAAATCATAATTAACATGACCTAGTCTACCATGTGATCTACTAGAAGACTCATGCAAGTAAGTAGAAGAAGTACTTTCATTTATGCCTTTGATAATAAAAACATTGATCTTAAATAACCCATCAAGTACATAATCCTTTTTCCATGTACCTTTCACCCTTAGACAAAATAACTTTATTTAACTCAATTATTAAGTGAAATCCATGCTTATTAAGTAGTGAATTGGACATCAGGTTATTGCAAATTTCTAGCACATATAGAATACTATTTATAGTAAGCTCTTTTCTAAAAGTTATCTTCAACATCACCTTGCCTTCGCCAAGGATCTCAAAAGTGGTAGAATTACCCTTGTACAATTTCTCTCCAATTTTAGGGATGATGGTGGAGAACATCCCTTGGTTTGAGTATATATGCCTAGTGGCACTAATACTTATCCACCATTCCCTCAGGTTGGAATCGACCAAGTTCACCTTAGATACCATAACACAAAGTTCAAAAACATCTTGGGCAATGTTTTGCACTAGGTTAGTCTCATTGCTTTTATTATTTTTTTTTTTTGGGCAGCTTGCAATCTACCTATTTATGACTTATCATATCACAATTGTGGCATTTACCTTAGAATTTCTTTTTAAAAACTCACACTTTTAGTCCCATCATAAATTTGTTGGTTTTTTCTTCTTCCATCTTTGTCCATGCTTGACAATGTTTGCTTTAGGCTCAAAAGAAATGAACCCTCTTTTGTCTGAGTTCCTATTGTCTTCTTCAATGCAAAATCTAATAATCAACTCTTCAATGTTAATTTTCTTTCGTTTGTGCTTTAAGTAGTTCTTAAAATCCTTCCATGTAGGGGGTAACTTTTTAATGATAACAACTACTTGGAAGGTTTTCTCTTGATTTCCTAAGGGATGTACTTATGCTCTTACAATATTCTATCTCTTAAGTCTCCCTTTAACTATCATTTAAATGATAGCAATATGTTAAACGTATATCTCTCCTCATCAATTAACCTAAAGGGAGTGATTCTAGGTTTATTTTAATTTACAATCTCTTGATCTATAAATGACACACAAATCATACAATTAATGGCTAGATAATTACAAGCATTATGTTCAAAATCATTCACTTGAAAAAGAACAAAATCCTAATATAGTCATTAAAATCATGAATCTATCAATCTCTTTCATGGCTGTATATAGGTCCTAGAATGAGGATCTACCCTAACATACTAACAAAACAAGATAAATCCAATAGTAAAAGCATCATCTTTGACAAAGGAAATAAGAAGAAAGAGAAGGAAAGATGAAATCTCCAAACTATCATGATAAATCTCCTCATCTTCTTCTTCTTTTTCTTCGATCAAGTGATCTTTTAGACTCTTGCTTTTAATCTTAAGTTCAAGATTTATTTTCCTTATTCTCTCTCTTCAAAATGCCTCTTGTAAGTGTTCAAAAGATCTTTATTTTTCCCTTTCTTCCTCTCTAAGAAAAATCTTAAATGTTTCCCTTTTATCCTCATTTAAAAGAGCTAAAACGTAAGCTAAAACGTAAGATTCAAAGCATTGGTATTACAAGAGCAACAACCAAGTATGGCATAAGAAGTTGTAACCTATGACATTTCTTGTGGTTGCAATAAATAGCAATCATTCTTCAGTCATCCAAATATCCAACTTAATCCTAAGTTGCCAATTTTGCCTATTTCGATCCAATTTTGCTCCAAAATTGCTAAAACACCTATAAAACATCCAAATGCGGGAAATAACATAAATGCACGTAAAATAACTTAATTCCATCATAGATTACACCAAATTAAGCTCAAAACTCACAAAATACTATGAACAAATTAAGCCTAATAAATTCTCCCATACTTAAACCGTTACTTATCCTTAAGTAACAAAGAATAAATAGTTAAAATATTTCATAACTTTTACAAAACATATGACTTCATCATGCTTGCAATGATAGTCACTGAAGCACTATAATAGATATGCCAATCAAGGACTCACGTAAAATAAGTGAACTTGGTTTAGCTTACTACTTTGAAAAAGAAACTCACTCCTTCATGGAAAGTTAGAAATAATAAGTTCATACTTTACAGATATATCTCAACAATCATTCAAACTAGGTCATCAATAAGCATAATCATGACAAAAAAAAACATGTTGAATTACCATTATCTTCACTAATTAATAATGAGAAGAATAACTGCAAGCATATGAGATCATTAGGATTCACCTTTCTTTTAAGCATATTATTTATAACTTTTCTTTTTTTAAAAGCACATTACTTCTCACTTTTTCTTTTTTTTTTTTCCTTTATTTTTGTTTTTTTAAAGAGTTAATATACTTTTTTATGCAAATACAAACATGGGTAATTAATGCACTTGGTTACTTAACATATAACTTCATTCGAAATGCTTTACATGCTCATGACTTTAGTTTGCTATTTTATATGAAAATTGACATTGGTCATGAAGATCCTTGGTTTTTAGGCATCCTAAAAACAACAAAATAGTTATTTTTCTTTCATTTGTTTTTATTTTGATAATTCCTAAATCATATCTTATAAACTACTTCATCAATATTAATTAACAAAAGCATAATAGCAATTCATCTTTTATTTAAGCTCCTATAATTACATCTATTCATAACTAGCCAAATTACTTGTTTCAACATACTTGCAAAACATAATCTTATTGAAACTATCTTAAATTCATAAATTTCTCTTCACAACTTATAACTAACTTAAGACTCATTTATCTCAAATTTATACTAAGAATGGCATCATCTCTTATAGTAACTCATAATTATTACCAAATAAAGCTTCACAAAGCTACATATCTTTGCAAAATTTTAAAAAAATTTTAGTCTATTTAGCTTTATTCATAGGTTCAAGCATAATATCATAACTCCCCCACTTAAATATGGCATTATCCTCAATGACGTGTATCCTTAAGCATAAAAGATAAAAAAAGGTAATATAGAAAGAAATACTTCCCTCTCATCTTAATGGAAGGTTGATTGCAGCTAAATCCTCCTTATGCATTTAGCCTGCATTAGCTTAAACGCAAGAGAAAACTAAGAAAATCAAGTAGCTAATTCAAGATAAAAGAAAAATAAAACATAAACTAATTGAAAGAAATAAGAAAATGCAAAGGAAAATCCAATTCAACTTAACTAGTACATCATCATATTGTTCTAAGGTGCCATGCAAAGTAAACAAAAACAAACTTTGGTTCACATGTACCTTACATGATTAACATGAAAACAACTCAAACATTCAAACAAAACATTAAAACAACGAAACAAGTCCAATACATCATCATAAAAGAAATGAACATTCAACATCAACAATAACTAAATAAACATCTCTTAAGCAAAGTGCTTTAAGGTGAATCCATGGAGAATGCAAATAAATATTGGCTCAAGGTAGATATTACCTCAACTTATAGTCTTAGTGCCTTTGCAACCTCTCCATCTTTATTAGTCTAGCATCCATGGTGTCTAACCTTTAAAGAACTTGGCTGATGTCCACTAGAATACTCCTTTTGGCATGAGAAAGTTTTGAAAGGTGGTACAATTAGAATATCATTTTCTTTTTCCTTCCCATTCTAGTGCTCTACTTCTACTTGCCTCTTCTCTAAGCTTTTTAAATCTAGCCTGTAGTCCAAATTTTGATGTCACAATTCTCATCCTCCCTAGTGTAAGAAGATCTAAAGTCTCCATACTAGGCAAAGCTTCCTTATCGATTTGGTTTAGGTCAAATCCATATACAAACATTGCCAAACCTATAATAATGTGCCTTAAACCCGTAACCTTCCTAGGATGTTTAGTTAAACTCATCAAATTTTGGAAAGGTGGTAAGTAATGGAAATTTTCAATTTATTTTGAGCATAACACATGAAAAAGAGGTCTTGCTTGGACACTTTAGTCGATTTTAACTTCCTAAAGATAACAAAGACCATGAACCTATAAAGCACCATGTAGCACTTATCCCTAATTACTTTATTTGAAGCTTGATGGTAGTCCAAACCTTCAAGTCTTGAAATATTATACCAAAAGGCACTTACACTAAAATTCTTAGGTTAGTCATACATGCTTCTTTTAAGAAAGCTAAAAGAATTTCTCATGTAGTATGATTGATTTTGTAACCCTTACTAAAAAGTCTAAAAGCAAGAATTTACTTATTCTCACCATAAAAGTGCAATATAGAAAAAAAAAACTTAAGCTTAAGCCTTTTATAAGATAAAATTGATATGAATGAAAACTTTTCCCATCCCAACCTACCTAGCAATTCCTTCATCATATCAATGATCTCTAATTACACTAAAATGAGATCATCTAGAAACCTACATGCAATATGCACTCTAAAGTCAAGAGATAGAAATTTATTACATTCTTTATCATTTAGGGTGGGGAAGGGAACATTGTATTTAGATGACAAATCTTTTTGAGTGCTTTGGTGTTGCTTCCCTCCTTGCTTTAATGATGAAGCCCTTGAAGACATGATGATATGATAAAAGTTTGATGAGGTTGGTTAGGCTGGTTTTGGAGGAGCAAAGAAAATCAGAAATAGCTAAAAAAAAAAAAAGAAAGGAAATATGATGCTCAAAAGATTTCTAAGTGAGCTTAAACTTTAGATGAATGCTTGACTGAATGTATGAGTGAAAATATAGAGGCAAAAGGACATTTATAGAGTAGGGGAGGTTATTTTTAGATTAGATATGTTTAAATTTCAAATGGGACTTAATTCCCTCAAAGATTTCCCCTCATTGTGCATAAAAGTTGAGGTCATCGTAGCCTATGACATGTGTTGTAAGTGCGATAGTCGAAGGTGGAGTTTCGAAGCGAGTCATGTCATAGCCTACAATGTAATTCATTGCTTGCAACTCAACTTGGCTCCGCTCCCTCGAGCAAGTTGCAACTTGTGACTTTAGTCACATGCACAACAACACTTGGGTTTGATCATTGTAAAATTTTATGAATTTTATTTCTCCATTAAAAAGTTAACTTCAAACACATTTTAAACACATGAATAATGACAAAAACCATTAAATTAGGTCTTCTAATATATAATTTTCATTTCAAAATAATGCAAAATATCAAGTTAACATCATTAAATGCTAAACAAACATCGATAAACTCAAATTAAACATAATCAAACTTTCACTGAAACAAAACACACTAAAAATAAAAAGAAAGTTCATACTTTTAAGACCTAAAAACCAACATCCAAAGGATTAAAACTCTAACCTAATAACATAAACACTCATCTTTAATATTTCCTTAGCCTTACTCTTCTCCTTTTGGCTTTGGCTGATCTTTCTCTATATCTTTTTAGGCATGGGTACCTATTGTCCTTTCTATTCTCCTTCCTCATCCTCAATTGAAGATTCTTCAACCTTAATTTTTATTCCTATAGTTTTGTTTCTTTTCTCTATCTCTACAATCTCTTCAAAGTGGAATAAACACTTTCCTCACCCAAGAAAGCCCTATGGTAGGTGTAGAAAGTTGTGGCTTGCTTGGGTAAGGGTCTCTTTTTTTGAAGTGAGATTTTTAGCTTAAGCATCTTAAAAGATGGCAATGGGAGGGATTGGGATGGATCTTTTTGGATCTTAGGTTATAAAGGTTCCATTTTCTTTTCTTCAATTGATGCTCAAAGTGAAATTTATAGAAAAAGTGTAAATTCTCTCTACTTATAAGCAATGATATCCATCATAATCCTAATGGGATTTGGATTTTTTAAGTCTCTAAAATATTCCTACATGCCTAGACTCAATAAAAGTTATCTAACTTCATGTAATTTACTATTTTGACATGAAAATCAATTAAAGACAACTTAAGCAAATACCAATAACATTTTTAATGCAAAATCTAGGCAAGTTAATAACTAAAACATTAAATCCTCATTGATTATCGAACAAAATGGTTACCACCCTTTTAATAAATTTTTTCAAATTGATTTGCTTTGATGATCTTCACTTTTGCCCATCTTCTCCATCGCAAACCTATCAAAAGATGAAGAACATTATTCAAGAATTTAACTAAAAAATAACTAAGTTAATAAAATTGCAATCAAAGAATAAAACTTAGATTGCCTCCTAGTAGCGCTATTTTAAGGTCTTATAGCTTAATCCTTCTCATTCTCATTCAAATATAGTGGTGAAGAGAAGGACTTCCTCATTTGTTTTTGGCTCCACCCCATAATAAGGCTTGAGACATTGTCCATTCACTTTGAAAATTCTCCTTTTTTATTTTAATATCAATCGTTCTATGGAAATAAGCTTTTACCACCTTAAAAGGCTCGACCATCTAGACTTTAATTTGCTTGGAAATAACTTCAAATGAGAGTTAAGGAGTAACACTTGTCTTTTTGAAACTTACATTAGGATAAGTACTTATCATGCCATTTCTTTATCTTCTCTTTGTAAATCATGGCATTCTCATATGAATCCAACCTTAGTTTGTCTAACTCATTAAGTTAAAAGTAATCATTTCTCACCCACTTCTTTCAAATTAAAGTTGAGCTTATTTATTGTCCAATAAACCTTATGTTATAGCTTAATTAGTAAATGATAAGCTTTACCAAATGTAAGTTGATAAGGAACATACCCAATTAGGGCCTTAAATGCAATGTTATATGCCCATATCACATCATCAAATTTGGGAGACCAATCTTTTTGAAAGTTTGAAACTATCTTATCCAAGAATTGTTTCTCGATTAGATATTTTAGCTTGTCCATTTGTTTGGGGATGATATGTTGTAACAAATTTATGGTGCACTTTATATTTTTTAAAAAAATCTTTGACTTACTTATTGTAAAATGGGCACCTCCATTATTAATTATAGCCTATGGTGTACTGAATCTTGCGAAGATGTTTTTCTTAAGGAATTGGATCACCATCCTTGCATCATTAGTTGAGGCAGTTATGGCTTCTACCTATTTTAACACATAATCTACAATAATAAAGATGCATTAATTCCTAAAAGATGTAGGAAAAGACCCTATGAAATACACCCCCTAAACATCAAGTAATTCTACTTCCATCATCAACTTAATGGCATCTCTTCTTTTCAAAAGATGTTGCTCGTGCATTAACATCGATCATAAGAGCGGACTAATAGGTAAGCATCTTGAAAAAGTGTTAGCCAATAAAATTTTCTTTAGCATACTTATGGCTATTTTTATTAGTCCTAAATATCTACATTCTCTTATATGTCAATGATCAAGAATTCTAGCACCTCTTCATAACGAACACATCTTCTTATCACCCCATTGGAGCGATCCTTAAAAAGGAATGAATCCTCCCGATAGTAAAACTCTGAGCCATTGATAAATTTCCTTCTTTGTTGATATGACATCCCGTGGCATAACCCCACTTATTAAAAAGTTAATAATGTCAACATACCATAAGGTTTCTTCCTCGATTATTTTGAAGAGTTGCTTATCTAGAAACTTGTCATTGATTTGTGTAACTCATTTCATGTATCATTGCTCCAGTCTAGAAAGATTATCTGCCACTAAATTTTCACTTCCTTTATTATCCTTGATCTCTAAGTCAAACTTTTATAATAAAAGAACCCATTAAATCAAATGTGGCTTTACATCTTTCTTCACTAGCAAATATTTGATCGTTGCATGGTCCATGTACACAATCACTTTGGAGCTTAAGAGATAAGATCAAAACTTCTCAAATACAAACACTATGAGAAGTGGTTCATTCCCTGTTATTGCATAATTCATTTGGGCACCATTTAGAACTCGTCTTGTATAGTATATAACATAAAGCTTATTATTCTTTCTTTATTCTAGCATTTGTTTCCACTGCATAGTCACTTGCATCACACACGAGCTCAAAGGAATATTTCAATCTAATGCCACTATGATGGGTGCTAAAATTAAATCTTGGTTCAACTTGTTGAAAGCATCAAGGCATTCATTAGAAAAGTGAAAAGGTGCATCTTTAGCTAGCAAATTGTAAAGAGGTTTAGATAGTTTAGAAAAATCCTTTAGAAACTATCGATATAACTTCACTTGACTGGGGAAGCTTCTAATAACTCTAATTGATGTAGTATGCGAAAGCTTCTCTATCACTTTAATCTTCACTATATCAACCTTACTTCTTTTTATTGAAATTTTGTGTCATATCACAATGCCTTCTTACACATGAAGTGACATTTTTCCTAATTCAACACTAAATTAGTTTCCTCACATATCATTAAGAGTTTTTCAAAGTTCTCTAAGCATTGATCAAAATAATTTCCATGCATTGAAAAATCATCCATGAACACCTCAACACAATGTTCTATCAAATTAGAAAAAATTGTTATCATACACCTTTGAAAAGTAGTCGAGGCATGGCCAAGACTGAATGACATTTTTTTATAAGCAAAGGTCCCATATGAATAAGAGAATGCGATCTTTCCATGGTCCTCCAAAGCTATGTAATTCTGATTGTAGCCTGAGTATCTATCCAAAAAATAATATAAAGCATGCACAATAAGCCTTTCTAACATTTGATCAATGAAAGAAAGGGCAAAAATGATCTTTCCTTGTTGCATTCAACTTGTGATAATCTATTCATACTATCTATCTGATAACCATTCTCATGGGAATGGGTTCATTATTCTAATTGACCTCTACCTTCATCCCTTATTTGTTTAGAACACATTGCACTAGACAAACCGAAAAGCTATCTAAAATTGGATAGATAATTCTAGCATCAAACAACTTCATTACCTCCCTTTTTACAACTTCCTTTATCTTTGGATTAAGCCTCCTTTAATCTTTAATTGTCAGCTTATGTTGTCCTCTATAAAGATCTTGTGCATGCACAAAGAAGGGCTAATTTTTTGATGTCAGTAATAATCCATCCTAAAACATTAATTCTCCTTTTAAGCATGTTCAAAAACCTCTCTTATTGCTTCATAGACAATCAGCTAAAGAAGATAATACGTAGTGTATTATCTTTCCCCATAAGCATATTTAAGGTAGATGGGAAAAGGTTTTAGATTTAGCTTGAAGGGCTTTATAATAGAAGGAAATGATGGGGTGAGGTTAATTTTTAAGCTCTTTAAATTCTTGTTTGGATGAATGGTATTGAACAACAATAGGATAGAGGGAGTAGTGGATGTATTTTTGATTTCCTCCTCTTCTTTATATCCCTCAAATAGGATATGTTGAAGTTGAAATTGCTTTTGCATTTCCTCTTTCATTATGTGATTTATCTCATCTATCTTTGAGCAACGTTCTTCCATCATTGGTCTCTTTATGGTTTCATATACATCAAACTCCACATGCTCACCTCCTACTTTCAATGTTTGCTTTCCTAGCTCTATATCTATAAGAGCTCTACACGTGGCTAGAACTGGTGTCTCAACGATGAGTGGTATCTCATAATCTTCTTTAAAGTTTAACACCATAAAATTTATTAGAAAGATGAATTTATACATCTTGACAAGAATGTCTTTAATAATCCCCATAGGATATTTGATTGATTGATCCACTAGTTACAATGATATCCTTATTTCCTTGATATCTCTTATCATCAATTCCTTGAAAAGCTACAAAGGCATCAAATTAAATTTAGAGATTTATCAAATTATAATTCACCAATTTCATAAGGTATAATAAACCTACTTAGATTCTTGATTTTTTAAGGAAGCTTATTTTGCAAAATAGTACTATAATTTTTTGTGAGGGTCACTACCTCACACTTCTCAAGCTTCTTCTTATTAGGAATAATACATTTGAGAAATTTGACATAGGAAGGCATTTGAGCTAATGCTTCAAGGAATGGAATATTGATGTGTATCTTCTTGAAAACTTTAAGGAACTTTGAAAAATCTTTAGCAATTTGGTCATTTCTTTAACTCTTTAATCTTTGAGAGAATGGAATGAGAGGTACATATGGTTGAACCGTTGGTGGTAGAGGGCAAGCTTCTTTTTTCCTTGCTTGTTATAATTCCTCTTTCTTCTCCTCATGAATTATTTTTTTTTTCCTTTGTTTGTTGCTTAGACTCACCAACTCTATTTTTTACTTCTCTTCCACTTCTCAAAATAATGTCTTTTACATGCTTTTTTGGCTTAACCTTTGAAGTAAAGGGAAAAATCTCCATTAGTCTAAATGACATAGCATTCATTAATTGTCTTACTTAGAACTCTAAAGCATGAATATATGATGAATGATATTTACTAATTTGATTAACTTTAGCATCAAACCTCTTCAAAGCTTCATCTTGTCCATTTCTTCATTGGTGTTGACAATGAATTTCTCTATCATAATCTCTAAACTTGATTTCTTATCTTGTTGTTGTTGTGCTTAAAAACCTAGGGGTGCTTATGGTCTCAAGGCATTATTCCCATTCCAAGAAAAATTGGGATGATTTCTCTAACTAGGATTGTAAGAGTTGGAACATAGGTCATTGAATTGTCTATTATTGAAATTCCCCTATAAAGTTCACTTGATTTGTTTTCAAAGAAGCAAATGGATTACCAATATAAGAATATGTGCTCACATGGCCACCTCATCCACAAAGCTCATAAGAATTCATTTATGTAGTTGGAGAAGCTATGGCATTGCAATTTATGGCATTGATTCGCTTGGACAAGTTAGCAATCTAGGCTTGCATAGTTATTAATTGATTAACTTTTAGGACTCCAGCTACCTTCCTTAGCATGGATCTTTTAAATGGACATTGGTAATTATTGGTTAGCATCTCTTCAAGTAATTAATAAGTTGTATCTTTTATCTTCCCCATAAAAGCTCCATCCATCGCTACATCTAGTGTGCTCCTCAATGATATAATCATACCATTGTAGATTGTTTGCAAAATAAGCCACATGAATAATTCATGATAAAGATACTTCCTCTATAACTCCATGAATCTATCATATCTCAGAGAGAGACTCTCCTTCCATTTGAGTAAAAAGTATATATCATTCCTCAACTTATTCGTATTTACTGAAGCATAAAATTTGTTCAGAAAAGCTTGTGATAAATACTCCTATGTAGTAACTGAGCTTAGAGTTAATGAATGATATCAAGACTTAGTTTTATCTTTAAGTGAAAAGGAAATCAATCTCAACCTAATAACATCATTTGAGACTCCATTCTACTTGAATGTATCACAAATCTCTAAGGATATTATTCTATGAATATATGGATCTTCGTGTGGTAAACCTTTAAATTGATTACTTTGAACTATTTAAATTATTGTTGGCTTGATCACAAAGTTATTGGCATTAACAGCTAGTCTTATAACTTTGGGTTGAGCTTTATTTAACAATAAAATACCACAGTCCTTCATAAACCTTTTGTTGTCTTGACTATTCACCATTATTTGCCTTCCATTATGCTCTTCCAATCTTTATCTCCTTCAACTTATTCTAAGGGTTCTTTTAATCTTAAGATCAAAAGGTTCAAGATGTTTCTCTACTTGATCTAGACTTTTAGTCCTTCATATATAAGATAAAACATTTCACTTGAAACCAAACCAACAAAAAAAAAAAAAAAGAGAAAAATTCTAGATTAAGAACTGAATCAAAGTTTTTAATATTAAAGAATCATGTCCTCAACAATAACACCAAAATTTCTTAATTTCTTAAGGGCTAAACTTATGCTCTCTTGATATTCTCTCTTAAGTCTCCTTTTGATAAGTGTGTAGCTTGCCAGTAGCTATAAGTGCATAGATTGATCAAGTAACATAATGCACAAATGAGTGCAAATATCATCTGATAGAGATAAGGGCAATAAGTATGAAAATATGGTGATTTTATTTTTATCTGAAAAATAATAACTTGAGATCTTAACTAAACTACTAATGCAATGAAAATAAACTAATTTAATTAACAATGGTAAAAATACAAAAACAATAGGAAAGAAAAGCTTATGATAAATAACTTAGAAAGTTTGATCTCACTAGTGCAAAGTTATGGAATCATTACTCTTTTAATGTTATGTTAGATTAAGCATTGCAACTATCGATTGTCTCTATAATGATCGAGTCATCTCTCTCAAGTAGTTATTTAACTTTTGTAATTATATTTCATCAAACCATCTCCCCAATGTGAACTAGAAACAAATCACTCATTTGGATCTAGTAATCCTTTAAATGATACCAATAGGTTAAGTGAGTATCTTTATTTGTTAATTAACCTAAAGAAAGTAATTCTAGGTCTATTTCAATTTATAATCTCTTGATCTATAAATGAAATGTAAATCATGCAATTGGTGGCTGGGAAATTACAAGCATTAGGTTTAAAAATCATTCACTTGTAAAAGAACAAAAGCTCAATATAGTCATTAAAATCATAAATTAATCAATCTCTTCCATGACTACGTCAAGGCTTTAAAACAAAGATCTAGCCTAACATTCTAACAAAATAAGATAAATACAATAGTAAAAACATCATATTTGATAAAGGAAATAAGAACAAAGAGAAGAAAAGATGAAATCTTCAAACTAGCTTGATGAATCTCCTCTTCTTCTTCTTCCTTAATTAAGTGGTTTTTGAACTCTTGCACTTAATCTTAAGTCAAAACTTTGTTTCCCTTATTTTCTCTTTTCAAAATTCCTCTTTTAAGTGTTCAAAAGGTCTTTTTTTTTTTTGCCCTCTCTTCCTTTCTAAGAAAAATCCTAAGTGTTTCCCTTTTATACTCCTTCAAATAAGCTAAAACATAGGCTAAAATGCAAGATCCGAAGCATTAGTGTCAAGGTACGATAGCAAAGTATAGTATAAGAAGTAATAGACTATGATCTTTGTCATGGCCATGATTAAATATCCAGCATGGTCCCTAAAGTTGCCAGTTTTGCCTGTTTTTATCCAATTTTGCTCCAAACTTCCTAAAAAACTAATAAAACATCCAAATATGCTTAATAACATAAATGCACTCAAAATAACTTAACTTCATCATAAATTTACATCAAATCAAGCTTAAAACTCATCAAAATACTATGAACAAATTAATCCTAACAGTTTCACTCAAGTTCATCCCTTTAATATGTATCTCATCGAGAATCACTTAGAGCTCGTGCATTTTACTCACCATATTTTTGGAATCCACCATTTTATACTTAAGGAAATGTTTCATTATAAATTTCTTGGTACCGATATCCTTAGATTTGTATTTGTAGTCTAAGGACTTTTATAACTATTTGGCAGTCTTCATACACAACTCGTTCATGACATAGTTCATTTATATAAAAAAAAAATTAGAATGATACTATGTGTCATATGCAATTTGACCTAAACATCTTGCTCATCCTCTTTGAGAGTAGAAGCATCCTCAAGGTGGTCAAGTAGAATAACATCTTCTATTGCCACTTCTTAAAGTTTAAGCCATTGAACTTTTCAAGTTTTTCTCCATGGTTCACTAGAATTGAAACTGGCACTATTTCAGTAGGTACTCATGCCATAAAGGATGACCCTTGAGTTCCATTGCTAGGAATCACTGCATTTTCTATTTCTGAAAAAACCAAAACTAGATCTTAGAGTTATTAAAATTACTTTTGTTTTACTAAAAAAAAAACTCATAACAAAGATTAATAATTATTTTACTTTAGTTCTTTATGTCCTCTACTATCCAAAATATATATGTGTAATCATGTATACGTTAATCTTTCTTATGTGGCTTAGGTAGTTATCCTTGTTCTAGGACCTAACTAAAGCATAATTTGTTTTAAGATTATTAGTAATATAAGGCAATATAAGCTTAGATGAAATCTACCATAGATGAACAGGTAACAAAAACAATAGTAAGTACAAAAAATTAAAGGAATATAAATAATAGTAGAAAAAGAAATCTCTGAGACCTATGCTTGACAAAGTGTCTTTAAAACATATTCATACTCTCACTATCAATTTTGAAAAATGCATGCATTTGTCTCCTAGGGTACAACAAAATCTGGATAAAAGTTTGAACATAACAAAGCTTATCATTTATGAACTGAATTGCATAAAACTCTATCATAAAAGAAAAAGGAGAAGGAGAAACATAAGTAAGTAAATTTTATTAGTGCACTAAGAAATGTGTGCTGAAAGGCCTACTTATACTAAAGCATATGAAAATAGAAAACTTTCAAGTTTAATGTCCATTAAGCACCCATTAACCTTATATTAAGGGTATATAACTCCATAACCATGAAACACATTAACCCCCCATTAAATGCATATAAATCTGTAGGCATGAAACAACTACAATAAATGCTACAGTAAATAACCACTAACTCCATTAAGCATGAAAATGGATTTTAATGGAGTAGGTTCTAATAATCAGTGACTCTCATTCTTTATTGTAGCTTCAAATCAAGTTTGCAACTCATTTTATATGGATTATTTCTTAGTTGTCCATGGTTATACATGTATCCCTTTTCTATTCTTTATGGTTGGCATGGATGGAAGATGATAGGGAAAAGAAAGGTTACAACAATCTATGACCTCTAGATTCTCTTTTATTTATATTTCATTATCACCATATGTGCTTTATTCCATCATAACGTGCACACATCCTTCATTTATACAATTACATACCATCGTCACTATTGTATGTATGTTTGGATGGTTTCCTTATTTAAGGTAGCAATTAATATGTTCACTCCATACACCTCTCTTACTTTATGATGAGTATATGGTGACATGGATGATTATACCTTTGTAAGTTAAAGGAGCAAGGATCCCTCATTTTGCATTAGTATCTTTACAGTAGGAATCAAACTTTTGGTAATATAGATATTATTTTTATAGCTTGTAGAGCTTAAGTTTACATATTATCACTTAAGATGGTTATATATTATGAGCATTGAATTTTTAGATTGCTAGAATATGAGCCTAATAAAGACAACCATATTAATTTTATCCCAAAAGAATAAAAATAATAATGCCTAAAATAAGGCAAAGCTTGGATAAAACTCAAATCAAACCTACCCCATAAACATCCAAACTCAAGACCACTATATCTAAGTTTTCATAAGGTGTATGCATAACCAAGTACATGGTTGTATAGCCAACTTACATTGTTATACAAATATATCACAAAAGGCTAAACAACATGAAGCTTTTGGAATAATGACCTATTTTTCCCTTTTTGATATATAATAGGGAGAATAACAGAATGCATACTATGTGATGTAACACAGATACACCCTTTTTCCTCCTTTATAAATACCTCACCTCCCAAAAGGTAGGAAAGGCTGGTTTTCCCTTAGATAAATGCTATTAAATTAAAGACTAAAACCTTAAAGACATCCCTTAAACATAGAAAACCTAAGGACCAACCATACATCCCTAAGACTCAAGGTAAATAAGCCCTTTTTTTAGCAATGAAATCCATTTCTTTTAGAGAATAATATACCATTCAAGGTACCTTTGATAGTAACAAGCCAATCTCTAAATCATAAGACCTTTTTGCCTCTTTTTTCCCTCTTTCTCCTTTTTTTTTCTTTCTTTTAGTTTTTTGCCATCAGTGGACCTAAAAGTTTGTGTGGGAGTCTCATTGTCTCTATAAACATTTGAATGTCTATAAAAACCACTTGTTGGTTTGTATAGACTATAGTTACTACTCACATGCATTATTCATAACAAAACACTCCATCTCTTCCCCTTAGATTTTTAGCTTTCTATTTTGCCTTCACTTCAAAATAGGTAGAGTGGGGTAGGTTGCAATAGTGAATAACCCCATTCTCCATTTTGGCTTAAAGATTATGTTTAGAATTCATTTTTTAGGAGTGTTTCTTAGTCCTTTTCATGGCTAGGTTTGCATTTCTTTTCCATTCTTTATATTAATGAATGAAAATTGATGGGGAGAAATTGTAGCAACCTAAGACCCTTTGATTCCTCTTTATTTATTACCTATTATGATATATGTTTTTTTTTTTTGTCACTACGATGCATACACACTCCTTTTATTTTTTTTCCATTTTCACCATTTATGTTTTTCTATTATCTTTGTATATGCATTTTTCATTAGAGGCATCATGTGCATATGCTCATTGCACACATTCTCCTTATATGTAGGATGGGCATTCCATGATAATAACATAGGTAATAGAACATCCATAAGGTAAAAGACATGGTCTCTCCTTTTTTGAGTTAATGTGTTTAGGGATAAGAACCTTTTTTTTTTTTAGCAACCTTTAGCACTAACTTAGGTATCCTTATTATAGGTTTAGTAGCTTGAGATTTTTATCTTATCATTTAAGATAATTCATGAACCCTACATATGATTATATGTCTCCTGTTTCCTTAGTGAATGTGTGTACTTGATTGGTTTGATATGGTTGTGTGTACAAACGCTAGATGAATGATTCCTGCCACCTTAAAATGGACTAAGTAATTGATGATGATGAAACTTGTAGAAGTGAGCCATGGATTAATCGAAGGCAAAATCTCTAAATTTATGACTTAGGGATGGCTAATATTTTGCCCAAGTTATGTTCCCAAACCCAATCTCTGATAAGGTGAAGATAGTTTAGGCCTTTTAATATACCTATTTAGATTAAGACCGAATCCTCACTTAGAAATTTACCTATTAAGGTCCTGTGTTGACCCCTCAATTCGTGTCATAGGCGCTATGACTTGAGAAGCCTATCCTTGGATCCCTCATTGATCCCTTTGCATGCAATTGCCATTGTATGTTGCATTCATACATTGCATACTTAAACTATTTATGATTGATGGCTAGATTTAAATGAATGTGACTAGGCTGATAAATAGAAAATTAATTAATAAAGGTAAAGTACAAAATGAATAAAAGATTCCCCTAAAGGTCGGATCCTTAAATTCGAGCAACTCAAGGTAGCTAATACCTTACCCAAGTCATACTCGACTCCCTAACCCAAATCTCTGATAAAGTGAAGACAACTTAGGCCTTTCAAAACCTATTTAGGCCATAAAATCTTTTTGCTTAGAATTTTGTCCCAACCAAAGTTAGGTTGGTCAATTCCTTGTTAGATTAAAGGTATTACCAACATATCACCCCATAGGTCTCCTAAGGACCATATCATATTTGTCTTGGGCTATACCTATCGAGAAGTTGGTTCTTTAGGATCTCTTGATGATCCATATGCACACTAGTTTAAGGGTTACACTAGAGTATAACCTCATATCCTCTTGATCCCTTCTTGACACATAAGAGGTAAGAGTCATTAGCAATATTCCACTTGCTCGAGAAAAAATTTAGGTGCTCAAACTACCTAACCTAAATAGTGTTCCTTTCATAAGTATCATAGGTAATGCACAAGAATATTCATATAATAACTCAAGCTATTTCTTTTTGCAAGAAAGATTAACATAAATATGTTTTAAGCTTGAGCTTTCCTTTTGTAGAACATTTGGAGTTGAGTTTAAAGTAGCTTCAAGTATATTCTCTCTTTTCTTTTAAAAGTAGCTTTTTTTATTTAAGTAATATGCAAAGAAGAGCTTTATTCTCAAGAGATCTCTTTGTTTTCTATCTTAATAACTTGTTCAAAGTCTATAAGAGATGGACTTAAATAGGTTAGCCAAGGAAAAATTAGCTAGTAGTCACACTAGTTGAAATTTATCAAAAACCTATCAATATAGTTGTTAGACCTTGCTGACAGTCATTTATGGTCTTGTCATGGTCATTGAAAGTTTAACAAGCTCAACACCTAGTCTTAATGGTCATTGGCTACTTTCTTGACATACTTAACAATGGTCATTTGGACTTTCCCACGACCATTGTTGGCCTATCAATGGGCATTTTTAAAGCCTCAATAGTTATTAAGACTTGGGAGTTTTACGTAGACTCAATAACCATATCCAAAAGATTTTTTTAATTAGGCATTGGCTTAGCCTCATTATATTGTTAATGATTTTACATAGTCTATGTAAAATTCACTTGAGAATTTTACATAGACTTTATAACACTATAAAGAAGAATTTTTCCACTGGATGCTGCTTGAATGCCACACTTGTTGCCTTGTTAATTATCATTAAGTTGAATTCCATGATCACTGTGACTTCATGATTTGCTTGCTATTAATAGGTGTTTGAGACCATTCCATAAGCATTAGTATCTTCCATAGTCATTGAATTCCTCTTATGATCATTGGGGTGAAGTTTATTATACACAAGAGAGTTAGCCACTTTTAGAGAATTTTTTTTTTCAATTGGTTGTTTACATTCACCAATAGACATTAAGCACTTCAATGATCATTAGAATGACTTTCCACAGTCATTGGTAGGTTGTCATTTTAGTTTTCTGAATTTTTCAGTAAGTATAGGCTTCAGTCTATTTTGCATCTTCCTTAAATATCCATAAATGATATCAATTATTGATTTTGCTATGGATTTGAGCTTTCTAATATATGAACACTCATGCCTTTAGCAACCTTCAAGTTAATGAGGTTGACTTGAGGGTGCTATAAATACTTGATATACTTGCACATAAATTAGTATCTTAACCTTTGCTTGTAATAATCAAAATAGGAATTGAAACCTTCATGTTTAACACAATGTCTATAAACTCCTAATACTGATCTAACATGCATATCACCTAAAACAGAAAGACAACAAGATGAAAAATAAGAAGCAAAAGAAGCCTAAACATTATTTAAATTGAATAGGAGGGAGATAGTAGATTGTTGAATCTCAACATCCATATTTATACTATACATAAAAGTGGCTAATTAGCAAAAAATTTTACACATAAAAGAATATAAAACTTTTTAAATTGATAATAATAACCTTAAGTTATAAATTTTAATTTGATGAACAATATTTCTTTATAAAACTAATTATTATTTCACTTTTAAATTTTGTAATATTTAAAATTTATGCTATCTATATTGTATATAAAAGTGGTTAATTAAGAAAAACTTTTTTTGATATAAAAGGGTGTAGAATTTCTTAAAATTGACAATAATAACCATCAGTTATAAATATTTACTAAATGAATAATATTTTTTTTTTATAGAACTAATGATTATTTCAATTTTTATAAAATATATGCTATTTATATTATATATAAAGTGGCTAATTTTAAAAACTTTTTTAGATATAAAAAGGTGTATGACTTTTTAAAATTGATAATAATAACTTTAAGTTATAAATTTTAATAGGATGAATAATATTTCTTTGTAGAACTAATTATTATTTTAATCTTTAAAATTTGTAATATTTGAAATCTATACTATATTTCAATCTTTGAAATTTATGATATTTAAAATATATATTATATTATATGTAAAAGTGACTAATTAGGCTAAACATTTCTAGACATAAAAGTATATAGAAATTTTTAAATTGATAATAATAATCTTAAATTATAAATTTCAATTAGATGGATATATATCTTTATAGAATTAATTATTATTTTAATCTTTGAAATTTTTAATTATTTAAAATAATTAAAATAATAGATAAAAATGTTTATATCTTTAAGTTAGTATTACTTTATTTTTAAATATTTAACAATTAAAATAAATATATTTTAATTTTGAGTCTAGCAAATAGTTTATGTAGTGATATAAGGATTATTTGCAAGAATTTATGTGAAATATTATACATACTAAAATAATGACGGGGTAATATGCAAGAACACAAGTAGTCTCACTAAGAATCTCTCTCTAATTGAAAATGAAGGATATTTATTTTAATTTAAAATAAAATAGTTTACAATATACCTTTGTCTTGCTATATTTATTAATAAAACTCAAATTCAAATAATACCAAATATTAAAATTTATTTACCATAAAAGACTTTTTCACATGGATGGTTATACGTAGAATTATCTAAAGATATTTTAATGTATATTACAAAAGTTCTTGTGTAATCTCACAAATAATGAAAGTACACAAATTTATGCTAAAAATGTAATTTATAAAAAAAATACTTCTCTCATAATTATGAGGAAAATTTTATTACAAATTAAATTTATGAGTTATAATTTACATTAAATTTCTTTTAAATATATTTATAAATAAAATATTATTAAAATATTATTTTGATATTTTGATTGTTATAATGAATATGTATATTAATGAGTAATGAAAACATCTTATTTGTTTCTTGATGTTATTTTATTTAGCTTTTTTATTAATTTTATATAACTCTTATTTAGTTTTAAAATTTATTTTTTTTATCATTTTACCTTTAATTTATTTTTCATTCACTTATTAATAACAAATCATATTTATTAAAAAGATTGTTTCATATGTATTTTGAAAAATTCTTAATTGTTTATGACTTTATACAATTTATTCTTCTTATTTAATAAATAAAAAATTAAAAAAATTAACTAAGTTACCTATCTAATAATTAATTTAATTATGTGTAATGCACGTGTAGTAAAACTAGTAGACTTAAGAATACCCATATGTATATTGATATACCTGTATAGATATAATAACATACCTAAGAAATAAGTTGTCTATAAATAAAAAAAAACACCCAAATTCAATTTCAAACAATTCTAAGGAAATCTTAGGGAAAAGTAAGATTTTAAAACATGCAAATAAAGTATATAAACTTAAATACGTAAAGAAAACTAACTAAAAACTAGTTTTAAATGGATTCACCCTCAAATTTTTGAGATTTGTGTTTTTGCTCTCTTTTCTTTGATTTTGATCTACTAAAAATTTAAGTAGCTTTTATTCTAGTTCATATTTAATATTAAAATATTCCTTAACGCGTTAAGGGTATTCTTAAATCGTTAGATGCATCAAAATCCTAGCTTTTCTCCTTTCCTTATGATAACTATAATTTATACATATTATTTACCTTTAATTCTTGAGTTTAATTATTGTTCTTATGTTTTTTTATTATGTTTTTATGTCCTATTTCACTATATCTATGTTTTAGTGGTTAGGGTTGAAGAAATAGAGAAATATGCACAAAAATAAGCTAAAGTCAGCTTTAAATGAGAGATGGCAACATATAAGCTCACTTTAGAGATATGTTGCAAACTATGAAAGATGAATTGGACATAATTTTTTCTTCTCTCTTCCTTTTTTTTTTTCTTCTCATTTCTCTTTGTTCTCTCTCTTGATTTTTTGTTTTTCACTTGGTTAGGGTTTATTGGGTGTTAATAGAAGAAGAAGATGACTTAGATGACAGAAAACAAGGGGATGTTCTCTAATAAAGATTAGACCTATTGATGCTTCAATTGACACCTAAGAGGTTCAAATTTATTTAAACACCTTAAAACACTTTTTATAATACAAAATAAAAGCAATTCTCTCCATTTAAAGGATTAAAAATCATTTGAATCAAGAGTATTTTCAAAAATTATCTTTAGATTTTTAATCTCGCACTATATTTGCACAAACATAAAATGCTAGAATAAGAAAAAAGAAATGATAATTATATTCTTTTGAGGCCTATTGATGCTTCTATTGATCTCTCAGAGGTTAAAATGTTCTTAAACACCTTAAAATAATTTTAATAATGCCAAACAAAAGTAGTTCTCCTCCACATCTGAAGGATTAAAAATCATTGAATCAAGAGTATTTTTCAAAAATCATCATTAGATAGTAGGCACACAAATGAATACAAAAAATATCTACTAGTGATTTCTCCTACTGCATCCTAATAGTGTGAGATGGTTAGGTTAATGAAATCCCATTTAGTCCACTTTTAGTTTATTGTTCTTGCAAGGTGGGATGCGGGTGCCTTTAGTCATCTGGCAAGTTACATAACTTGTTTTTGTTGTCCTTATCTTTATGATACTTGACAAATTAGTACGAGACTACCACTTGTCGTATGTTCACTTGTTGTTGGTCTGCTTTTCTTTTCTTTTATCATAAATTGAAGAATTAAAAGATTGAATAAAATAATAAAATTGAAATTCAAAGTTCAAAAAAAAATTTAATAAATAAAAGAGCGTAATTAGATAAAAAGATGTTTAGATTAATTTCACTAATAAAATTTGATGATTTAAGTAATTTTACCATTTTGTTAGCCTTGATTATAAAGGGGAGCAGATTTCAGCTCTATTTTGTTTGCAAAAAATATTTTTTTTGAAAAATATTTTTCACATTTTTTATGTTTAACACAAAAATTAGTTAATGAAAAATACTTTCTTAGTAACTCATTTTATTTTATGGAAAATAATGTCTAGAGAAAATATTTTTTGAGGAGTAATATATTTTTTGGTGTTTGAAATGCACTATAAAAAATATTAATTTTCTTTTGATTTATAAAATTGTAATAAAATTTAGACCATAAATATTTTATATTTACTTTCTTAGTAACTCCTTTTGTTTTATGGAAAATAATTTATCTAGAGAAAATATTTTTTGAGGAGTAACATATTTTTTGGTGTTTGGAATGCAGTATAAAAAATATTAATTTTCTTTTTATTTATAAAATTGTAATAAAATTTAGACTATAAATATTTTAAATTTATATTATGAACTTTTTAATACAAGAAAAATATATTAAAAACGAATTGTTTTTTGATTTTCACCTATTATTGGCAATCACCGTCAGTCAATGAGACCAACAATGACGGATATAGATGTTGATAGTAAGATAGTGATAGTAAATATTTGTGTTTCTATGATTTATTTTTCATTTGGATGCGTTTGTTATTTTCTTCGGAAGCAACTTAGTTTTCCCTTTAACCAAGAAAATATTTTATATTTACCATTTTTTCTAAATGCATCAAACAGAGAAAAATGTGAAAAATGTTTTCCTAAAAAATATGTTTTGCGAAATAAAGAGCCTAAAATGAAATTTTAAATTATTTTTAAAGAAAACAACTTCTTTTTTTAAAAAAATCAAAACTTCATCAATCAAGAAACAAGAACATCTTCAAGCAAGAGAGCTCTCACAAAGGAAGAAGCCTCTTGCTAAACAGTTGGACTCGCATATAACTGGGTTGCCTTTGCCAAGGCATGAGCAACCTTATTAGCTTATCTACAAGAAAAGTGAACTCTAACATTCTAGCAATCGTTCCCACTAACCTGACAACTCAGACCAATGCACCCAAATTCTGATAGATCAAATGCAAAGGAGAGAAAATTGTCCACCACAGCTTTGGCATCTGATTCAATCTCAACATTAGCATACCCCTTGTCTCGAACCCAACTCAAAGCTTCTTTTAGACACAAGGCTTTGGCTATAGTAGAAGAGAAGTTTCCTAAGTGAGTTTTCGTCATACATTGAATGATTCCATCTAGGTAGTCCCGAACATCCTAGCCAAAATCAATGAACCACTTGTGGCATCAATCGCAGCATCCATATTAAGCTTAATACGCCAGGCCGTTGCCACCTCACATGACCACGAGGACACATGGCACTGTGCACTTTGAAATGGTGCTCATTTGCTTAATGGAAATGAGAGAGAAAGTCCAAAGCATTAGCCACACATCGAGAAGAAGACAAGTAGGCTTTGTTCCAAAGCCAATTATTCCTCTGCGCCAAATTGCCCATAATACTATGCAAAACCTTTCCTTTGTGCCATCATCTACATTTTCGAGCATGGATACAAACCAATTACCAAGATCAGGTTCATGTACTTGTACTAAAGGCATATCAAGAACATTTCAGCACTAGACAACAAACACGCAATCAACAAAGACATGCATTCGATGCTCCCCGATCTCACCACACTGCACACAACTATTAGGAGTAGCAATCCCTTTGAGAAAAAGTCTTTCCCTGACTGGTAAAAAATCACAAGCTTTCCAAAGTAACTTGGCTTTCAAAGGAATATTGAAAGTCCAAAATTTAGCTCAGTCGTAAAGTACGGTATCAACTCCCTACTCAACGCACAAACCTGCCACCAACATGTAGCTAGATTTGACAGAATAAATACCACGTTTATCATAGTGCCAAATACTCGCACCCTCACGTTCAACACTGCCACCTGGGAGACCAAGAACACTCGACACATCTTCAGGGCCAAACAGCTCATCCACAAGCTCCACATCCCATTAGCATGTCCCAAGAATCCAAAGATCTTTCACTCTCATCTCCTCTAAACTTTCTTTAATTTGAGTTGTAACTCTGAAATTGTTACTATTAATCAACCAAAGATCATACCAGACTCGGATCTTAGACCTATCACCTATCCTCCATCTACACCCCTTAACAAGAACTGGTCTCACACTCCAAATGCTCCTCAACACAAGGCTTGGATTATTACCCAACTGAGCCGATAAAAATTCCCCCTCGAGATAGTATTTTGCTTTGAGAATACGACGACCTACTAGAGCATGCTAATTGGAGATTAAGTTTCAGGGTTGTTTACCAAGCATAACAAGATTAAAATAGTATAAATGTCTAAAACCTAAACACCCACCCCCTCCCCTTCCCCCCTCGATTCCTTTCGACTATAAAGCTTTGAACAAGAAGCCCAATGAATATGCCTCCCCCCTCCCTGCTCTAAGCTCCACTAATATGAGTTCATCATCCTCTACAACCCGTCGCAAAGGGACACCGACAATAGAAATGTACTCATACAAAAGAGGGAATTTTCAAAGCTACAAACTTAATTAGAAGTTCTTTACTTGCTTAAGACAGGAACTTTCCATGCCAAGTAAACAACCTTTGCCAAAGACGATCACTAAGGAAACAGAAAATAATTTTCTTGTTTCTTCTAATCAAAGCAGGTAACTTGAGGTAACGCCCAGTATTCAGAGGGTTAAGGACCCTAAGCACTGACTTGATACCCTTACGAAAAAACACCGGATTTGTGAAGGTTAATTACTTGACCAAAATCATTTTCATAACTAGCTAAGATATTGTCCATAACACAACATTCCTCTAAAGAAGCACAAAAAAGAAAAAGCTATCGTCTACGAATAATAAACAAAGATTGGCAGAGCACCGCAACTTACTCTACAACCATGCAACTCACCCACTACAAAAAAAAATTGAATTTAGTTACTGTAGAAAAGTAGTAGCTAAGCCTTGTTTTTGTAATAACTAAGGAGCTTAGCGACTACCATGGTATAGTTGTTATTTCATAGTAGCTAAGCTGAATTTAGCGACTAAGTAGTACCTATTAGCTATTATCCTGAGTTGGTCTTTAAGTAGTCGCTAAATAGCTACTAACACAGATAGTAGCTAAGACTAAAAAAAAAGAAAAAAAAGAAGCTAATTAATGATAAAAACAACTATAAAAACTACAAATAACGACTATTTAGCTACTAAATAATATAGTAGCTAAAATCTAATTTTAGCTACTAACATTTTGATAGTTGCTAAATAGGGACAACTTAGCTACTACATGTTGTAATCACTAAAGCCTTCACTTTAGCTATTAACATGCGTGTAGTAGCTAAATAGAGATTATTTAGCTATTAATTTTGTTAGTCACTAATTTTTTAAAAAAATATTAAATTTAATTAAATTTAAATTATTTATTAATATTATTTATTATTTAGCTAATATTTTGATAGTAGCTAAAACAGTAATATTTTTGTTGAAAATTGAATTTAATTTAACTAATTATTAACTTATTAACATTTCAATATAAATATTGAAAAAAATTAAAATGAAATGAAATTATAATATTTTATTATTAGAATAAAGAAAAAGTACATTAAAATATCATGTTTTAAAAAAACAGCATAATTAAAATCCTCATCTTATGTTTCATAATGAAAATGTACAATAAAACAGTACACTAGAGGTCGTTTGCATGCGAATCATTTGAAGTCGATGCAAGGACAACAAAATTTGTACCTAATGAGGGCATTTGTGATGTTTTAGCTAAAATCACAACTAGAGTCCACATTTCATTGAGCTGGTTTGTAGCGATTTAACCAACAAATCCACTTTCTTGTCTATTTCCTTTTGGATCTTCTCACGTAGCACCTATTCAGTCATATAGTCACCTTTTAAAATTTAAATATTAAAACAATATATTAATATATAATTAAAAAACTTAAGTAACATAATAAAATATTAATTTAGAAAGGCACAAAAAATAGGTCAACTAACAGAACAAAAATTAAATTAACTAGGCAATCAATTAGAAAGGAAAATCCATTAAACAAACAGAACAAATACATCATATTCCTTATAGTACCAAAATAATATGTTTATAAAAAAAATGTATTCCACAAACTAATTTTCATCGCTTTGTCTATTCACCTGTTGCACATAGAAGACAACTTCCAAGGGCCCGCACAGCTTTGGTAGAATTGCGCTTGAAGAAGTAATAGATGTGGATAGGATTACATGTCCTCATAACACTACTGCCCTATTTATAAAGGTTGTATATCCCCATGCCCGCAAGAAAACAAAACCATATAAACAAAGCAGGGCCCACACCAAATCCCACTTTACTTCTACTCACATATATGGGTCAACTGTACCAAATCCCACTTTACCTAGTGCTCAAATATATGGGTCAACTTCATGCTTGAGACAGAGAAAGGATGACAGGCAAACAAACAAACACGATAAAGACAGAAGGAAGTCAACGGTTCCACAACCAAAAATTCTGAACTAGCGAAAACCCAATCCCAAATGGAAGAATAAAAAGACTGAGACAATATTCCAATCCACCATAGGAATAATAACTTAAACTTTTCCTAATCATGTGAAGCTGCAAAAGGAGAGAAGATCAAGAACTAGAAGATTAAGAAAGGGTAAAATTTAGTTATCTTTTATCTTTTCTTGAATTCAGCTCAGCATTTTGGGCATTATCTCTACTGCAGCAGTAGAGATAGCAAAAGTGAATGAACAGACAGCACTGCAACAGTAGATATAGCAGAGAAGTTTAGAAGGACAACTGCACTACCTCATCTCATGTCTCTTCTTTCTTATTATTATTATTTGCATCACTACTTCTCTTTTTTGAAGGAGAAAAAGAAAGAAAGAAAAGGTGGCTAGTGATGATAAGAACAAGAATAATATTTGTTTTCATAGAATCTCTCCGCATTCCAAACCTACAATTGTACTACTAATTTCTAGCAGCAACATGTATTGCAGTCTAAGGTTAAAATAAAACATTAAAGACTTAAAAATAAAGAAAATAAACTGAGGTATGTAGTTCAGGTTCTTCGCAGAATAAATCATATATTCATAGCTTCATTCCATATTTATGCATGACTTGTGCACAAGGCTATGCTGGATTTTTTTTTTATAATGGTCTAGTTTACTTAAACTATTAAACATGGAGTACTCTTTCTCCTAGCTAGTTCCAACATATAACCTAAGATATTATTCTGAAACATTATGCTTGAAAGTGATTCAAGAAAAATTAAAAGACATTACTTATGCTTTCCTATAATATATCTGGCAAAGAAACTTGAAATAACTCCAAAGATTATAGTTCAGCTATGCATATTAAAATTTCTAGATATTCAATCATCTAACTTAAGGTAGTAACTAGCAAATTGACATTCTTCATGCTTGACTTATTACAACAACAGAGCATGGCCCATTAGACTATAAGCAATACCTAGGAATCATTCAAGAGTAAAGAGAGTCTTACACACAAATTGCAGCATGCCAGAGTTCTTTCCTTCTCTAGTGCATATAAACCAATAGGCATTTCACACTCAAAAGGCTATTCTCAAAAACTTTCCCCTTTTCTAATAAAATTACTTAAGCTATAAGCCCAGACCCTAAACTACAGATTTATTAATCAAAGTCAAGAACCCAATATAAGTACTAACAGAAAATAACCTCAACATATTCTCATATGCTACAGTTACAACCCTTAATTTACCCTACAAACAGCCTCAACATATTATCATACTTGCCTATTTTCAGTTCCTAACCCTAATCCTTTCAAACACTAACTAATCATACACGTTCCTACACAATTGAGCTTACAAAAAACTCCAAAACCCAACCTAAACAATCAACCCTGCAATCTATCCTGTGTCACACAACCTAACTTCATGTGATGTGACTCCAGATTTTCCATGGCATAGGATTCAATCCCAAGGAAGTGCACCTACATCAACCATTTCTAGACTGCAAAACACTATGCCACACGTGTGGAACACTTAAGCTCATAAAGAGTGCAAATGAAGATAAAGTCTTCAGTCCATCAGGAAATGACAATACAATTCGTAGAAACAGTTTTCTACCAGCAGATCCTGTGAAAAATAGATCTCATCCATGATAAACTGTTTTTCAACAGCAAACAACATACTTTGAATTTCAGGAATTTTCATATAAGCAATCATAAAGGTTCTGAATTTTCATATAAGCAATCACCCATAAACAAGTTGCAAGAGTTCAGGAAGACATTAAAATGAGACAGCAAACTTATTGTAACTGATTTGCCATTAATAATCAAGAAATTACCTATCAAATAATTCCAATATTTCCAATCATATGTTGTACAAGAGTTATACATAAGCAAGAAATACTGTTTATAGGGGAGGTTCCATGCAACCCCTTTACAAAACTCTCATTGATGGTTACAGATATATGAAAGGTCCGTTTTGGGATGTTTCACTTCATAATTTGAACTAAAAATAAACAAAAGAATGCTACCAATACTCAGAAGAGTAAGACGGCAAAATGTTAATAAATTCACTAACCATCTAACTTCTATGTGATTCTCAACAAATGGCGGCTGAAGACTTTATCTTGTCTTGGCTGATTGGATTTTTAATAAATAGCTAAAACTCTAAGACCACATTTGAAGTCACAATAGTGCAGATGAGGAAACAGAAGGTTGATTAATGCCTTTTTGGAGAAAAGGAGAGTAGCAGGCGAAGTGGGTTTCGGCTTTGGTTGATTTTGGAGATAAATAAAGAAGACAAAGCGTAGGGCAGAAGAATATATAAATATAGAGAGAGAGAGAGAGAGAGAGAGAGAGCATGTGGATAGAGGAAGTCGAATCCAAATTGCAAAAAAATTAGCAACAAAACCCTAAAAAATTAGCAATTTCTGAACATTATACCACATTGAATCATTGAATCCAAAGTGAAAGATAGAGGAAAGAGTTTTGGTTACCTTTTTCTAGGGTTCTTAAAGATAATAGAGTGCCACCTGCGCTACCAATCCATCTAAATAAGGTCTTCTCCCGTCTTCTTCCTGGTCTTGATCTGCAATTGGCCAACGCTTCTATAAGATTCACACGCAGCTTCTTTTTTTTTTTTTTTTTTTTTTGTCTAGGCGCCTGCTTTCTTGGGGACCTGGGATGAACATCCGACGTAGCCGTCGCTGCCCTTTTTATCCAGTGATGTTTAGCAATCGAAAGGACCGATCAAACGAATTAGCAAAGGAGCATTTGTTTCCTAGTTTAGCAGATGAGCTTTCTCCGCATGGAAGAAGCTAAATTTAACAAAGAGGGACTTAACCCAGCGACTACAAGTAATTGACGCTAATTAGCGACTAACATCATTTTAGCCGCTAATTTAATAATCCAAATTTTAGTTCACTTAGCTACTAAAGAATGTAATCGCTAAAATCAGCGACTATAACAAATATAATTGCTAAATAGCTACTAACTAACCTTTAAGTAGATAATTATTATCATCCATAACTATAGCTACTAACTAGCCACTAAAAAAATGTACTCGCTAAGCAGAGCGACTAACACAAAGTAATAGCTAAGCAGTGTCACAGGAAACTAATTAATTCCGCTCTATTTTGTTTTTTATTTAGCTACTACATTTCAAAGTAGTTGCTAAATAACTACTACAATTAGTAGCTAATAATTGAAGTCATTTATTTAGTAACTATGTAGTCGCTAATTAACTAATTAATTTTGCTCTATTTTGTTTTTTCTTTAGCTACTACATTTCAAAGTAGTTACTAAATAACTACTACAATTAATAGCTAACAATTGAAGTTATTTATTTAATAACTATGTAGTCGTTAATTAACTAATTAATTCTGCTCTATTTTGTTTTTTTCTTTAGCTACTACATTTCAAAGTAGTTGCTAAACAACTACTACAATTAGTAGCTAATAATTGAAGTCATTTATTTAGTAACTATGTAGTCGCTAATTATACCTCTTTATATGTCAGTCGTTATGTAGTCACTAAATAACTACTAAGTTAGGTAGTACCTAATTTCTAGTAGTTATTTTTATATTTCATTGTAATGACCCTTACTCTCAGCTTTTTTGATCAACACGGATAAACCTTCTGCGTAAAGGATAAACAAGTATGGAGACAATAGATAGCCTTGTCTAAGGCCCCTTTTAGGAATAATAGGACCCACTTTTATCCCGTTAACTAACACATTATACCTAACAGTAGCGAAAACACTGCATTATCCAATTCATCCATTCAAAACAAAACCCATACGAATCATAACTACTTTGAGATATGACCACTTAATGTGATTGTAGGCTTTACTAATGTTTATCTTGAAAGCCATTTCTCCTTTCTTCTCCCTCATCTTATGCCTCATATAGTGAATCAATTCAACGCAACAATCACATCATCCATGATGGACCTATTAGGCATAAAAGCTTATTGCTCATCACTAATAACATCGAGCAAAATATGTTTCAATCTATTAGCTAAGGCCTTCACAATAAATTTGTATAAAACATTGCATAAAGAACTAGGGTGAAGATCATGCAAAGTTTGTGGGTGTTCTATCTTTAGAATCAAAACAATCAATGTATCATTCAAATAACCAAGGAAGACACCTGAATCCAACCAACCTGAGTATGTCATAAGCAAATCATTCCTAATATTAGGCCAAAGATGTTAGAAAAATGTGGGGTTTAAACCATTCGGACTTGGGGATTTGTTAGGATGCATTTGGAAGACCACTCTATGAAACTCTTTAACAATGAAAGAGGAAGGGTGCGTGCTATAAGAAATTCCCTAAACTGCAAGTACAAAAGTTAGTAGTAGTAAAGTGTACTTTGTGAGTACGAATATCATTCCCATGAGCATCGAGTTGTAAGTACTAAATATCTTATATCTTATATTATCTAGAGAGTTAATAGAAATTAATGAATGAAATTACAAATAAGAAAATTAAATGAAATACTAATAGAGATAAGAGATAATCAATAGATGAGAATGGCTAGGGGTTCAACTTCACTTGACAACCTTCTATGGGGTTCCTAATCCTTATCTAATTGGTTCATGCATCATGTACTACTATTGAGTCACTAAGGCGATCAATCAATCTATCTCAAGTATTAATTAACATACAAATACATGTTAAGCTTATGGTCTCTCAATACAAAAGCTAAATATCATGCAATTATCTCAAATAACAACACCCCAAAGATAGCAATGTTTCATCAAGGTCTCTCAACACAAAATAAAACAAGGGAATTGTTAAGGGTTTCATTCCATAAAAAGCATCTCTCAATAGTTAATCTGTAGAATTGAGTATAATTAACGGTCGTTTAATCAATGTCATGAATTACTCAATAGTTACTAACACAAGGATGAAAGAAACTAAACAGACTTGAATTAAGAATACCTAATATAAGTCATACAAGATCCATTTACAACCCTAGGCAAAAGGAGTTTAGTTCATAATGAAATAGAAAGAAGAAAAGAAAATAATTAAATCAACCCTAATAATAGCCACAAACTTTTTCTTGATTTCTTTGATTGCTTGCACCTTTTCTTTCTCTAACTTCTTATTGAAAACCTTATTGGACAATATTTTCTTCCTTAGGTTAATCCATATGCCTTAATTTTGGCTTCTTTTTTCCCTTTAAATAGTGTTAAAACCATTTTCTCCAAAGAGGAAGCTTATCGTCCTCTAAAAGGAAAAAGATCCTTCGAGTATTAAGGTTGCAATTCTGGCTTTAATAAGGTGTATGACCAAGTGTCATGGTCGTGCATCGTAATGATGACCAATGCCTTGTTAGCCATCTAAGGCGTACAATCATGTTTTGAGGTTGTGCATTTTGGTATACCTCTGCCTTTCTCGAGCAACTAAGGCGCATGACCATGTCCATAGGTTGTGCATTATGGTACTTCCCTATCTTCATGAGCTTCTAAAGCGCATGGCCATGTCTATAGGTCGTGCATCTTCTTTCATTAATTCAATCTTCATTTTTTCTTCACTTAGCCTACAAGACACTGTTAAATATACATTAAGTCTATTGATAAGCAAAATGAAGGGCCAATGCATGATTTTTAGGGGAAAATTAACTATAAAAGCATGATAAATATGATACTAAACAAATTCCCCTAAACTTGAACTATTATTTGTCCTCAAGCAATTTTTTTTATTGATGCACAATTTAACAACTCCTATGATTATAATTGAGTTTAAAGGTCTCCGGGAGAAAATTTATCTTAGCTATAACCATAATTTTCCTTAATCCAGCAACTTTACTTACGATAATCGTAAGTTTCAACTATTCATATTCGATTCTCAATTAATTAAACATAATAAAGTGTGTTTGTACACGCACCTTAACATCATTTGCTATTTTGATCCTCTTTCATATTCACATTGAGCAAGACTCTTTCTTAATTCTTAAGAATCACATAGGACCATATGAAAAACTAAATCACTATTCTCCACTAATATTAAACTTAGCAACTTTAAAAATCATGAGGTCTTTTAATGGCTTATAATGTAGGGCTTGGGTGAAGGCTATAAAAAAGTAATCAAGTCCAAAGACAAAAGAATGATATGAAAACATGAGTTACACTAATAATGCAAATTGTAATTGTAATTGTAATTAATGAGTGCATCTATCATGTTTATTCCTTGCAAGACTTTCAAAAATACAACCATACTTATGCATACTTGTTCATGGTGGCTATTCTTCTTTCTTTTTTTTTTTTTTTAAATACTTGCCACCTCAAACTTGATTTAGACTTTATGCTCACATTTTTACAACTACCATGCCTTTCTTGCAACCCTTATAATTATGCACATAAGTAACTATTTACACCATCATATAACTATATTCTAACTCATTCTCATGATAAGGTAGGTAAAAGATCATCTAGGTTATATGGTTATAATAAGAATGGGTTAAAGAAAGAAAAGGATAATTATACTTGCAAGTGAGTATATATAAAGGCTTAAAGGGGTAACAAAGGTCAATGTAAATCAAGATATGGATGGGGAATAATAAAGCAATCAAAGAATGCCTTAATCATTTCTTTAAGATTGTCAAGTCTTAAAATTTCACCTCAAAGGTTGATTTAGCAAGCTCTGGTATATGTAGAGGTTTCCTCTATCCCAAAGTGGTATGATTGAAAAAATCTTAAGAAAATTCCTATGTAGTCAAGAAAAGAGAATTTGTTCTATTGTGTTTATCAAAATTTTTAATAGAAATATGATTACTAGGCTTAAGATATTGTCATAAGGGAAATTAACCTAATCAATTCTAAACAATGATTATAAAATTTTGTCATCATTTTTTCACCTAAAACTCCTCAAACTAAAACTAACCATATAATTGTTAAAATGACATTAAGTTACAAAAAGAAATTACTTGCAGACATAAAGACACAAATTTTATCAAGTGTAAGCATAAGTGCAATGAATAATTTAGGGCAATAGAATTCAAAAAGAAAACCCCCCAAACTTAAACATCATTGTCCCCAATGATCTAAAAAGAACAATAATAAGCAAAGGATGAAGACTTCCCTTTCAAAGAGCTAAAGGAGAATGTCGTAAGATGCTCTCATAAATAAACAAGGTGTAAGGAGCTACATAATAAATGAGCCATGAGAAACATAAGAAGAGAAAAACATTTCATAATGATAATTGTAAGAGTGCGAAGGCCAAGTACAAGCATAAAATGCCTCTAAGGAAAATGAGGCATAGAAAATGAAAGCATAAAGCTCTACATAATAAATGTCAATCACAAAGAAAGAAAGAAAAAGTTTAAACATAATTAAAATTAAGATAAAATAAATAAAAGAAAAAAAAGTAAAATGTACATTACAAACATTGGGGATATAATAGAGATAAGATGGTATGATCAATCCAACTAGTGCGAAGGTGGATGGAAATCAATATGATCGAAGTAGGCTTAGAGGCACCCATTAACATCCCAAATTCTAGAATCCAAATTTGCAAGTTGTTGGCGGACGTCTTGTTAAAATTTGTAGATGCGATTACTTTTATAGGCTTGAAGATGAAGGGCTTCAAGTTCATTGAATTGTAGTTCCATCTTTTCATTGGTAAGATGCAAATTCAAAGTTTAGAAGATTTTTGCCCAAAATGTTTGATGTTCCAATTCTACCGGCAAGTGACAAGATTTTTTAAACACTAAATAATAAGGAGTGGTACCAATTAGTGTCTTATAGATGGTCCTATATGCCCAAAGTGTATCCAAGAGCTTCAACGATAAATCCTTCCTTGAAGAGTTAATTGTCATTTATGCTTGATTGCCCTCTTAGTCACCTCTGCTTGGCCAGTCATTTGAGGATGGTAAGGCATTACAATCTTGTGCATCACTCCATACTTCTTAAGTAAGGACTCAAACTATCAGCTAAAAAAATGTGACCCTCTATCACTTATAATTGCGCGCGGGGCTCCAAAGGTTGTAAAGATATGTTTCTTCAAGAACTAGAGCACCATTTTGGCATTATTAATCGAGGTGGTTATGGCTTCAACCCACTGGGAGACATAATTGACTGCCATTAAAATGTATTAGTTTGCAAGGAACTTCAAGAAAGGACCCAAAAAGTTGATTCCCCAAATGTAGAAAAGCTCTACTTCAATCATGGAGTTTAAAGGCATCTAGTTCCTTTTTGAGATATTACTTGGTTTTTGGCACCTATCACGACTTGACAAAAGCAAAAAAATCAGTAAATAATAAAGGCTAAAATAATCCACTTTGTAATACCTTAACTGCGATTTTGGATGGATCAAAATGTCCTCCACATTCTCAGGTATTGCAATGGAATAGAATATCTCTCATATCCTCCTCTAGTACACATCTTCTTATAATACTATTGACACATTCTTTAAACAAATAAGGTCTGTCCCAAAAATAAAATTTCACATCATGTAAAAACATTTTCTTTTAATGAGAATTAAAGTCATGAGGAATAATGTCGCTTACCAAATAATTTACAAAGTCAACATACCATAGGGTTTAAAGAGCTTTTAGGAGGAAAACTGCTCATCTAGGAAGGTCTCATTAATAAGGACACTTACCTCTTCCTCTTAGAGATGCTTTAAGTGAAAGATGATCGACAACCAAGTTCTTCATGCCCTTCTTGTCCTTAATCTCTAAGTCAAACTCTTGAAGCAAAAGAATCCATCATATAAGTCTTAGCTTTGCATCATTCTTGGCTAGTAAGTAGCGAATCATTGTATGGTCAATATAAATAATGACTTTAAAACTAAGCAAATAAGAATGAAATTTATCAAAGGCAAACACAATGGTTAATAGTTCTTTTTCTGTAGTGGCATAATTAAGTTGGGCATCATTAAGAGTTTGACATGTATAGTATATGACATTAACCTTTTTATCCTTCCTTTGCCCTAAATGGCTCCAACGACATAGTCATTTGCATTGCACATCAACTTAAATAGCAAGGAACAATCCGATTTTATCATGATTGGTACAAAAGTGAGTTCATTTTTCAACATGTGAAAAGCATTTAAACAATCATGAATAAAGGTAAATGGAACATCCTTAGCAAAAATATCATAAAAGGGTTTAGAGATTTTTGAAAAATCCTTGATGAATCGTCGATAAAACCTTGCATGGCCTAAATGCTCCTTATCCCCTTCTTAGAAGTTAAACGAGGTAATTTTTTTATGATCGTAATATTTTCTGATCCATTTCAATGCATTTGGATGAAATTTTGTGCCCAAGCATGAAGCCATCTTGTACCATGAAATGACACTTTTACCAATTAAGCATAAGATTAGTTTTTTCACATCTTTTTAAAACCCTATCAAGGTCATCCAAACAAGTATCAAAAGTGTCCTTAAAAATAAAAAAGTCATGCATAAATATTTATATCATTCTTTCCGCCATTTCAGAAAATATGGCCCTCATGCATCTTTGAAAGTGGCCAATGCATTACGTAGCCCAAAAGACATACACTTTTAAGAAAAAATACCATATGGGCGCGTAAATGTTGTCTTCTTTTGATCTTTCAGCATTATTTGTATTTGATAATAGCCCAATACCTATCTAAGAACCAATAGTACATGTGACCTACAAATTTCTCCAACATTTGATCAATAAAATGGTAAAGGAAAGTTATCCTTGTGGGTTATTGTATTTAACTTCCTATAGTCAATGCACACTCTCCACTCTATCACAGTCTTAGCAGGAATGAGTTCATTGTTATCATTGGTCACAACCATCATTCCTCCTTTTTTAGGAACTACTTGAACTGGATTAACTTATGGGCTATTTGAAATAGAATATAAGATCCTCGCATTTAGCAACTCTACTACTAGGGTTAAGCCATCTTTTTTCCTAAGCACCTCTTTTATATTAGGGTTAAGCCACCTTTGGTGTTTTATAGTGGATTTATGATTATCCTTCATTAAAATTTTATGCATACAAAGTGTAGGACTAATCTTCCTAATGTCAACTATGGTCCACTTTAAGGCTCTAATCCTATTTCATATCACCCTTAATAGTTTTCCTCTTGCTTTTAGGTAAGCTCATTAAAAATGATGACCAGAAGGGTACTATCTTTCCCTAAGAATGCATACCTAAGGTGAGGGGGTAAAGGTTTAAGCTCAAGTTGAAGGGGTTTAAGAATAGAACGTAAGGCTATCTCAAGATATTTCTCATGATCTTAAGGCTCAACAAGAGAAAAAGGAGAAAGATCATAAAAAAATTCCTAAATTTGGGATATTTACCTCTATGATGTCTTCCTATTTTTCTTCCTTTACACTTACCATGGCAACCATTTGATTTTCAAGATTCCTTCCTTTTATTAAAAGACTTCCTTGGTGCAACCTTTGATGACATCAATCCTCAAGCATGATTCATCCTTCATAGGCTTTTTAATCGCTTTATACATGTTGAAGACTACTTCTTCATCTTCCACTCTTAAGGTGAGTATGCCTTCCCTAATATCAACCAAAACACCCTCTGTTGCTAAGAATGGTCATCCCAGGAGCAATGGGATTCCTTTATCCACCTCCATGTCAAGAACTAAAAAATCCACTGAGATAATGAACTTGTCTACTTTGATGAGAATGTCCTCAACTATCCCTTTAGAATAGATAATTGAATGGCCTGATAATTAGAGGAAAATCTTGGTGGGTTTCATCTCGCCAATACCTAGTTTTTTAAAATAGACAAAGACATTAGATCGATACTCGATCCTAGATCACAAAAAGCTTTTTCAAAATAAACATGACCAATATCACAAGATATAGTGAAATTCCTTAAATCTCTTCTTTTTGGAGGCAACTTATTGAGTAGGATCACACTACACTCCTTGGTCCAGGTGATTCTCTCGCATTCCTCCAATTTGCTTTTCTTTGAAAGAACGTCTTTCATGAACTTGGCATATTTAGGCATTTGGGCAAGCACTTATATAAAATGGTATGTTAATTTGGATCTTTTTGAGCATATCCAAAAATTTTGCAAATCACTTATCCCCCATATTTTGCTTGAGTCTTGAAGGGAAGGGAATGAGAGGCACATATGGCTTGACCTTCTCCTTAGGCTTGTCCTATGTGATCGACTCATCTTTTTCACCCACTTTGCTCTCTTCCTCTTTTTCTTTCGTTTCAACTTTAGGTTGAAGTTCCTTACCACTCTTAAAGGTAATGGCTTTCACATGTTCATTTAGGTTCGTTTTCAAAAGTGTTGAACCTTTAGGTTCCAAGTCTTATTTTGATGATCACAAACACATCTAAAAGCTAACCCTTGTCCAAGTTATTTGTGTTAATTCTTATAGGTACATCAATTCATTGAACTATGATGATTGGAGAAAGTGTTATGATTGAAAACTCTAAGTATTAAGGGAGTAAAGATCAACAAACTAAACTTGATAGTTCGACGGGTGTTGCCATAATCTAAAAGGTGTTTTGACTCTAACAAAGGGCATTAAAGGAACTCAACATGTGTTGGAATATCACATTAGCATGAGCAAAGCCCTCTGGATATCATAATGGGCATTGTCCTCTATTATAACAAGCATTGGATAACTCAAACACATGAGCTATGCACATTGAACTTTGCAATAGGCGTTGTTCTTGATCTCTTAACAGGCATTATATTTTTATAAGTGTTAGACCAAATGACTTAAATTAAGCAAAACTCTTAAGATCTTGAAACGGACATTAGAATTAAGCAAAACTCTCAAGATCTCAAAACAGGCATTAGAAAAGCTCCTCAAATTGAGCTAAAGTTTATGGACCCTCCAACAAGGCACTCTTAATAATGCAATAGACATTGAGGATGTTCAACAGGTATTTGAAGTTCACTAATAGTCATTGAAGTATTATTGAGGATCTTGGAAAATAAAGCGTCAAGTTCACACTTTCCTGAAAAATCTACAATGGGCATTATTCATATTTCAACAGAGGTTGATATTGAAGCCCAACAGGTGTTGAGAATATCCAACAATAATTGAAGTTAGTTCAATGAACAAATGAGAAAGTCAAAAGAGGAGCATTAAGATAAACTTCTTTCTAACAACTAGTCCCAATGGGTGTTTCGTTAGTACTAACTACCATTGAAGTTGTTTTTGGTTTGACAACCACACAATTTCATGAAATCAATGATGATTGATGACTCAATAATAGGCATGGAGAATTCCCAATGAGCGTTGAGTGTTTGCATCTGTAATATAAAATGACAACTTTCTTTCCAACTATTAGTTCTTTATTTTAACCTATAAAAGGAACCGCTCTTAATAAAAGTAATAAGAGAACCATTCCATTAAGTGAGTATTCTATTATGAAAGCTATGTTTAAATCAAAAGTGTAAACTAATAGTGATTTAGCAATCAAGAGAAGTTCATTGTTTAAAGCTTGAAGTGTTAAACACCATTGTTCTTGGTTTAATAGTTAACCTAGTTGTAAAACTCTTGTATAGGTTAAATGTGAGCCTTTGAAAAAACACTTGAGATGTTTTTGTGTGAGCCTTGAAACATAAATTGTAAGGTTATGGGTGAGCCATAAAACACAAAGTGTAAAAGTTTAGTGCGAGCTTGAAAATACCATTTTATGTTAATAGAATACCCAATTAGAAGAATTGAGGAGTGAATGTAGGGTTTGTTAACACCCAAACCATTATAAATTCTTGTGTCTTTAACTCTTCTCTTTCATCTTCTATTTTCATCTCATCAAATCCTTTCTTTCAAATTTTAATTTTTCTACTAATTCAACCTTCCTTCTTGGTGCTCAAATGCCAACATGTCTCTCATAATTGGTAACCTTAAGCTTAAGGAAAGCCTTAGCAAGTTCACTAAAGGAAAGGAGAAGTTAGACTCCATCCTCGAGGATCAACGAAGTCCATCCATCAAATATGGATTAGGTTATAATGCCACCACTTTAATGGGTCCCTCATCTTCTCAAATGGTCTTTGTTAAGGCCAAAGAGAATAACATGTTATGAAGCAGAAGGTTTTGAAAAAGGGAAATGCCACTAATAATGGCTCAAGAAGGAAGTCTCAACACAATCACACACTATTGAGATCAGCTCCATATAGAGCAAATTATGCCTACATGTATCACTCTTATAAGCCTAAAAGGCTAGGTGTGCAAAGACACAAAAATTGGCATAATTATGGATATAGACACACACAACACAAGAGAATTCCTTACATGAGAAACACTCTTAGACACATTGTTCAAAGGAGTTAAAAGTCTAAGAGACATTATATGCATGCACCACCTAGAAGTAGGACACTAGCTCACTTTCATGGTGATTATTTTTATTGTTGCATATATAGCCATATTGCCTATCATTATTATTTAGAAGGCATGATTAGTAGTTGGCAAGAGCCATTAGGACCTAAGAAGATTTGGGTACCTGAGATATAACTCTCATTGTTTTGTAGATGTGCTTAAAATCCCAAGTTGGAAAGCAAAAGTGGTATCTTAAGAGTAAATGTTCAAAGCACATGGCGAGAGAAAGGAAGTTCTTCATAGAATTAGAAAAGATTGAATGACTTGAAAATATGTGTTTTAGAGACAATGGCAAAGCCAAAATTATTGGCATAGGTAAAGTTGGTAAGGATGATGACTCACCTAGTCTTGATAAAGTGCTACTTGTTGATGCACTTAAGTCAATTATGTGATAAAGGCCTTAAAGTTATATTTGAGCCACAAACATGCTATGTGTCAAGGATGAGTGACAATAAAATTTTGTTCATTGGTAGAAGAGTTCATAATCTTTATGTGATTGATTTGAATTCTCTTGTTATCCATAATGAAAAGTGTTTAGTCTCTATAATGGATGAAGGTAAAACTTGGCATAGAAGGCTAAGACATGCTAGTATGAAACTCCTCAATAAGTTGAGCAGAAGAAACTTGGTTGAAGGTCTACCTGAAATCAAGTTCGCAAATGAAGGAGTTTGTGAAGTATGTCAAAAAGGTAAACAAATCAAATCTTCATTCAAAGCTATGAACAAGATAAGTTCTTCTAGACCATTGCAATTGCTTTATATAGATCTATTTGGACCCACTAGAATATCTAGCTTGGGAGGCATGCATTATGCATTTGTACTAGTAGATGATTACTTTGGATGTACTTGGGTATTGTTCCTCTCTCATAAGGATTCTTGTTTTAATGATTTTAAGACCTTTACCAAGAGAATTCAAAACCAAAAGGATTTGAAAATCTCTTCTATTAGAAATGACCATGGAGGACAGTTTGAGAATGTTAAGTTTCATAGCTTTTGTGATGAGTATGGTATCTCACACAACTTCTTAACTCCTAGAACACCACAACAGAATGGTGTGGTAGAAAGGAAGAATAGAACTTTTCAAGAAATGGCTAGAACCATGTTGAATGAGTACAATCTTCTTAAATACTTTTGGACTGAAGTTGTAAACACTTCATGTTATGTCTTAAATAGAGTCTTGGTGAGAACCTTGTTAAAGAAAACTCCTTATGAGTTGTGGAACAATAAAAATCCTAAGATTGTATGCTTTTATTGTTTTTGGTTACAAGTGTTTTATTCTAACATTAAAGGTAACCTTAGCAAATTTGACTCAAAGTTTGATGAAGAAATTTTCCTTGAATATTTTACTACTAGCAAAGGGTATAGAGTTTTCAACAAGAGAACACTTATTATAG